>PVJA010000892.1:0-38099 GCA_004027025.1 Myocastor coypus | reverse complement strand
CGGGGAGACTTAGCGAAGTGGCGGCCCCAGGTAGTTGGTAAGTCAGTCAGATGGTGGGCTCTGAGCAGCCCCTTGATGGCAGCGCCCGGACTCCTGAGACGCGGCTCCACAGACGGCCTGGCCATCCTGTGGGTGCTGATGCTGTCCCATCACCCAGGCTCTCTGGCGCTCCGTGTCTTTTTTCTTGGGGTTGCAGTGAGAGCCTCTGCTTGGAGCTATACCCTCAGCCCTTCTTCTTATTTTTTAAATTTGCAATTAAAAAAAAATTCTTTATTTGTTTCTTGAGCTAGGGTCTCACTGTGTAGCTCGAGTTGGCTGTGGCTTCACAACGTGGCCAGGCTGGCCTTAGACTTGAGTTGCTCCTCCTGCCTCAGCCTTCTGAGGTGACTGCAGGTGTGTGCCGTCACACCCCGTCTTCTTAGCCCCCTGGAAGCCTGGGATCCACCACACTCGGCTGCAGGTTGTGTTTGACTGATGGGTGACAGGCTTGCATCCAGCCCGGGTGACCTAGCATCTTAGTAAAACCTCGTCTCAACATGAGAAATAAATCGTGGGCAGGGTTGTAGTTCAGTGTAGAAGCCACTGAAACAAAATCACCCCTTCTCTTTCCACTGCGCACATTTCCGACCTCCCCTTCCCATTCACTTGCTCTGGGCTCATCTCGGCTTATGGCGCAGAGGTTGTGCAGCTCATTTGCTCTGAGCTGCTGGACTCCCTCAGCAACCACAGGATGTCCGGTGTGGCTCTGACCTGATGTGATGGTCAGGGGACCTGAAGTGTCGTCACTGCTATTTGCTTGTCACTTCCTGGCCCCTGCACTCTGAGCACAGCATTCCCTGCCCCACTCTAGCTCCTCTACAAAGCAGAAGGTCACCCTTGTCTTTCACTGTACACATTTCAGACCTCCCCTGCCCATACGCTGAGTGTCGGCCCCAGATGTAGCCCCCGGCACGGAGTAGCTTCTCCCTGCCGGCTCTGTGAGCCTGTCAGTCCCGCTGCCTGTGATGTGTGTAGAGCCAGGCTGGTGGCCTACCGTGGCCTCCTAAGTCCTCATCCTCTCCCCACGGGCCAGCTCTGCAGTGCAGGGTGGTCTGCTAGTCATTTTCCTGGCACTGGACACAGCACCTGACACCCACAGCTCTGAGGAGACTCACAGTCTTGGGTCTTGGGGTTCAGTCCATGGTCACTGGCTCCAAGGCAGGAGCCTCATGGCTTACGGGTGCTGTGGGCCATAACTACTCCATTCAGGGCAGTTGGGAAGCAGAGCAGGAGAACAGTGCCTGCAAGGGAGGGGCAGGGACCGCAGTAGACCCCAAGGCTGCCTGCCCTGGCCCCCCAGACATCATGGAAGCAGAGTTCCACTGAGCCCCACCAATCCTCCACAGGGCCACCCGAGCAGGTGACTTCCTCTGTGTGCCTCTCTGGCTGGCATTTGTGGGGTGGAAGAAGAAGGTGTCTTTTGTTGAGGGGACAAACAGGCCAAAGTGACCAAAGACTGTGGCAGGTACCCAGACACCCATCTAGTCTGGGCAGGGCGGAGCCAAGATGGCTCTCCTTGGGGAGGGTGGCCTGGCCAGTGCGCTGGGCTCCACTCCACCCTGCCCCACAGGAGCCATCCATGTGTACTGCACACCTGGATGAGCCCCTTCCTCCTTGGGGGTCCTTCCCAGGCTTGGGGCCCTGCCATGGCCTTTACTTCCCTTTTGTCAGGACTGGGCCCCTGTCCCGAGAGACGCCCAGGGCTGGGGCCACCAGCACACAATGGCCGCCTCCCTCAGGGGTCTCAGGGTCTCCGAGCTGGGGACAGGGCCCCTCCCCAGCACTGCTTGATGGCTTAGAAATGAAAACAGAGACAGCAAATACATCTCTGGCATGTTGCTATAAAGATTACACGTGGTTACTTCAGAGGCAAGAAGAGTGGGCCGTTGTGTGCCTCAGGGGCCCCTGCCCCTCGCCTCCTCAGAGGGCCGCCCTCCCGCCTGCTGGCCGGAGGTGGTGCTGGAAGGGGATCCCGTGCCCGCGGCAAGGCAGCTGGCAAAGGAAGCATTTTACTAGTTCTTGCCGGTTCTCTGGACCTTCTCCTCTGCTGGCACTCAGGTTCAGCCGGCAGTTTGGTTGGTTTCTTTTGAGACGGGGTCTCAATCTGTGGTCCAGGCTGGTCTTGAACTTACTGTGTATGTAGCCCAGGTTGGTCTCGAACTCGCAACAAGTTTTTCTAAGTGCTGGTCCCAGGCGTGTGCTAGCGCACCCAGCTGTGACTAAGATCTGTGTGGACAAGGTGAGAAGCGGGGATTGGGCGCAGGATGCCCTGTGGGGGAAGGAGGTGCAGGCACGGTTCTTGGGGCTCGGTGGGCGCTTGTGCTCAAATGCTGGCCTCTGCTGCCAGGGTGCAGTGCAGAACCCTGGGCTTGTGGGTATGCGCCCCGCGCCTGGCTTCCTTCCTGTTTTATTGGAGCCGCCAGCTGCCCCGCACCTCTTGGGTCTCTTTATGAAGCAGTTAACGTTGCTCCCTGGTCGTTAGGAAATTCCTGGCCTGTGACGCAGTGCGGACCGCCAGATGTCGGGGCCTTTCTCATACCCCGGCAGGAACCCCCACAGGAGCTAAGGGTCCTTGCGATTTTCCCAGGCAAATACTAGCAGTTAAAAAAAAAAAAAACTAGCAGTTGTCAGGCTCCTACTTGTGGACAAAAGTGTCCCCAAAGTCTAATTTCCAGGTGAAATCTCCAGCCTGGCCAGTGGCATGTGTGACAGCTCACCTTCGGAGAGGTGGATGCCATTCGCTGGTGGATAACTGCATTTTGTCTGCTGGAGTTTGTTCAGGTGGAAGCCATGGCCCAGTTGCTGACTGTCACTGGCTTGCACCCAGTTCCTGTATGGGAAGTGCCAGGTGGCTCCCGGATGTCACAGAGGGGTGTTGGCCTCAGGGTATTTACCTGGCCCCAGGCTGACTAAAATGAACAATTCTGCTGTGTTGTTAGGACATCTTCAGCAAGACCACGAAGTGCAGCACAGCTGGGGCTCTGCGGTGCAGGTCTGGAGGTGGAGGCCTGAGGGCCTGAGGGGTCCTGGACAATCAGGGTGCAGAAGCCAGGAGATGGTGACACAGAGAGCCCCATGGCAGGAGGACAGGGCTCTGGGGGAAGCTGCGATCCCTGTCAGTGGCGTCTGCAGCCCGGGTGGCTGGTGACAGCGTGGGTGGAACCCTGCGTCCACTCTGTCTGCACGTTGTTACCTGGCACCTGGGATTGAGCCGCTTCCAGCATGCTTTGCCTCTCATGAGACGAGATTGCGATACGTTGTCCAGACTAGCGCTGAACTTGGGTCTTCCTGCCTTGGCCTCCGGGTTTCAGAGGTGTGCACTGTTGTGTCAGGCTCTGCTGTGCAGCTCACAGGCCTGGCTATGCCCATACTGGGGCCCCCAAGACCACCTTAGTGGAGGAGCAGACAGAGCTGGGAGTGTGGGCTCCACGTCCACCAGCTGTGGGCAGATGTGGGGACTGCAACAGGAAGATGTTAGTCGGGACCTGAGGGGAGCAATGGGGACAGGAGTCCCCCCTTTATAAAGTTCCAGGGAGGCTCAGGTGTGCACGTCCCATCTGAGAATCTGCCGTCCAAAAATGCGCCAAGACCTGAAACTCATGTGCTCAAGATGTTTCAGATTTTGCAACATTTTAGATTTTGGATTTGGGGATTGAGGACGGCCAAGCATGAATATTCCAAGATTAGAAAAAGTGTGGAATCTGCCGCCTTTGGATGGCCAGGTGAGGGGCACTTGGGCTGTGCGTGTCTTCAAGAGCGTCAGGGTTCCTTGCCCACTGAGAAGCCATGTGCTGGTGGCTGTGAACCCTGGGGGTCACGTGGGCCCCTGGGGCGCAGGGGTTCAGCGTCAGCCCAGAAGTCAGAGCTTCCGCAGTGCCGTTGGCTCTCCTGGTGGGATGAGGTCGTGCAGTTGGGAGTTTGTTCCCGAGGGAGTGGACACCGTGCAGGGCCCAAGCCCAGGACATCCTCAGGCCCGGGAGTGCCTGGCATCTTGCTCTGTCTTCTTGGCCCAACTCTAATTTCCAGGTCAGCGGGGAAGGTTTCCCCGGCTTCAGTTTACCGGTCTCCACCAGGGGTCCAGAGTGGCTGGGTCACCCCAAACAGTCCCAGCTTCTGAAGACCCTGCTCTGGAGACTCCCGTCTGGGCTGGCCGAGCTGTTGCTGATGGAGACGTTGTTCCTGGGTTCTTTGTTATTGTTTTGGTGTTGGGGTCTGAACCCCGGATCTCAGTGCACACCAAGCACATGTTGTGGTGCTGAGCTGGAGCCCCGGTCCAGGCCTCTCTCTCTCCTCTGTGTTGTGCCCAAGTGCTACATTGGTTTTGTCAGTATCATACATACCTGTATGCCCAGCCCTCCAGAGGCTGAGACAGTGGGACCTCTGCGAGAATAAGGCCAGGCTGAGATACCTAATAAGACCCTGTCTCAACACACACACATGCACACCAGCAAAAACCTGTTTTTGTTGAGGATGGGCTGCCCACGAGACCTTTCACACTGGACTTTCTTAAGGAGCCAGGGAGTTTGGAGATGAAGAAAGCATTGCTGATTGTGGGAGGCTGAGGCAGGAGGATGCAAGGGAAGTGTGAGCTCATCTTGGGTAACTTAGAGAGATCCTGCTAAATACGAAGAATGAAAGAAGGGCTGGGGAGATAGCTCAGCAGAATGAGTGCCTGCTTGGCAAGTGCGAGGTCCTGAGTTCAATCCCCAGTGCTGCAGGAAAAAGAAAAGAAAGAATGAATGGAAGATTGGGAATGCGGCTCAGTGCAAAGGTTCAACCCTGGGTTCAGTCCTCAGGTTCTCAGTCGGGCAAGGAGAAATCTGGCTGCCGAGGCCCTGACACACTAGCACTCTCTTCTTCTTTTCCAGCCTGCAAGTTCTCCTGCCACAAGAAATGTGAGGCTCAGGTGAGCATTCCGCGCTTCCCGTGGGACTCCCGCAGCGCGCCGGCTGCTGCCGAGCGAGACTCCGAGAAGGGGACCCCGTGGCCTTGGCCGGCGGCCACAGAAAGTCAGGAGCAAACCCGAGAGCTTTGAAATCCATGTTTTCGTGATAGAAAATAATTCTTGAGAATTTGATTTCAGATAAGATGCCGACTGCTTTCGCTGGGGTTCTTGGTGACAGCAGATCCCTGGTTTCTCCTTGCCTGGCAGCCGCTCCTTGCTCCTTGAGCTGCTGGGGTGGGAACAGAGGGGCGCGGGGCTCAGGCCTGGCCTCGCATGCAGCCGAGCATGAGGTGGCAGCCACAGAGGACTGTGGGAGTCCCGGGGTGGAGGTGGTGACCTGGGCCTGTGTGTCCCCAGAGGAGTTTGAGTGCTGAGGGGTCTCAGATGGTTGCTGTTATGCTGGGCTTTCTGGGTTTTAGACTCTGAAGGAAGTGGCTTGGGGGCACTGGAGAAGGGTTTCTGTGCTCTCTGAGTTTCCTGGGCACAGCGGGTGATCAAATATACAGTGAATGTTTGAACTTTAGAACTAAGGGGCGCGTTGCCCCCAATCCCACCCCTGTGCATACAGCTACCGCTGTTGCTCTCAGCAGCTCTGGACTCAGCTTGCCCAAGTGTTTTCACAAGGTGTGATCGAAAACACAGTGGGTACCGCTGCATCCAGCAGAGAGGCGGGCCCGTAGGAGCGGAACACCGGCTCTCCACCCACTTACGTGCCAGGTCTGCGCCATGATGGCTTCTGGCTCTTCCCCAAAGTCAAAATGAGCAGGAAAGGGATATGTTTGAATGGATTCAGGCCGCCAGGCAGCCAGGGCCACACATCGAAGAGCTCAGGACAGAGGACTGCAGAGCTGCTTCAGAAAGCAGTCAGCACGCTGGGAGGAGCGAGGAGGGTCTGGGGAAGGGGCCCGTGGCAATGTGTCTTTTACTGCAATCATTTAAAAATACGTAAACATCCACATTGCCTCAGTCCCACTGCATGTGCTGGGGATCTCAGCGGGGGCCCTGCCGAGTCCCTGGCCTCCCCCATCCTATGGGGCTAAGATGTCCCTGCTGGCTGCTCCAGGGACCCAGGACATCAGGGACTTGGGGTTCTGCAGCTGCTGTGCACCCAGGACTGCGGGTTGCCCTCTGTGATCTCATTCTCCAGACTGTGCCGGGAGCAGACTCTTTGCACGAGGGAACTAGAGGGCTGATTTCTTCCACTCTGCCTGTCGTCTCCATGCACACACACACACACACACACACACACACACACGGACCCACACTTGCACATGCATGTAAATATACATGCTTGTACACACATGCATATACATACTCTGACCCACACAGTTGGAAGAAGCTGGCAGGCCTGGCCCTGCTCTTTCCAGACAGATGACACTGCCTCTTCTGGGGACTTCCTAGCTCGCAGCTGCCCCGGCCCGAGTCCCCCCACCCTCCTCTTCCCGGAGGTCACGTGGCTGCTTCTCCAGGCTCCGTGGGGCGAGGGAGTAGTTCTGCGGCCCCTTCCGCGCCCCTCAGCTGGCTTCCCCTTTCCAGCAGGCAAATCATTCTGCCCCAGCGGCAGTGCGCAGCAGGCGGGGCTGGTACCCGGCCAGGTTCATTGCAAGGTTTCCCACCTAGCCACACTGCTCTGCATGTGCTGCGCGCTCGGAAAGGCCCTACCTAGCAGGGCTTCCAGGTGTGGTGGTGAGTACGGGTATAGCTTCGACTGGCTCTGTGGTGGCCCTTGCCCATGGGGTCTCTGGTGGCCGCTCCATCCTCACAGATTGGTTTAGTTGCGATGTGAGTTTGGCCGAGGCAGTGAGCTGCCGTCCTCCTGTCCTGTCACCTTTGTGTGTCACCTGACTTGCAGAAACAGCCTGGCTTTGCCCATGTCCTACTGGTGAGTTAGGCGCTGAGTTATTGGATTCCGAGAACATTCCTGAAGCCTGAGCTCTCACTCCTGGGCCCTTTCTCACCACCCTGGCTGGCAAGGTACTGAGGGTACGCTCCTATCAGATGCCGGTGTAAGGAGAGGTATCGCATTCTTGTTTTTGATAACATAGCTTTGACTGGCAGGAGAAAACCCACCGGCACTAACAAAGCACCTTGTCATTCCTAAAATAGCCTGCGGCATTGCTGTGGACCCGGGGCTGAGGTTCCCAGCAGCCTGGGGCGCCTGGCCAAGAGCGGAATGGGTACGGTTCTGTGGTTCCTTCTGGGCCACTGCCAGGGTTCAGGTCATGGGTCACATCTGGATTGGGGGCTCTTCATGACACTGTGTGTGTATTGTGTCTGGGTTTTAGGCCTGGGGTCACTGTGCATGCGTGTGTGTGTGTGTGTGTGTGTGTGTGTGCGCACACGCACCCATACTGCAGCTTCTGAAACAGGCTCCCGGGCAGTGTCACGAGGCTTTGGTAGAAATGAGCGTTGGGGTCCCAGGCCACCTGCCTTAGTTCCTTTTCTCTCGTGGCTGAGACAGAATGCCTGACACCCAGAAGTAAGGAAGGAAAGGGTTAACCAGCTCAGCTTGGCAGGGACCTAGGGGCAGCAGTCCACAGCAGCGCAAGACCCCCAAAGCAGCAAGAGCACAGGGGGAGCCGAAGCAAGCCGCTTTTCCTCCCTTACGCTGCACATAGGCTGCCGACTTTGGGTAGGGGTGACACTCACCCCATCTCCCTGCACAGGGTGACAGTGTTCACAGGTGAGGCCCCGGCCCCCTGCGGAGTGGCTTACTAGCTTTCTAAACTTCTGAAGGTGACACAGTGCATCAACTGTAGCACCACAGGGTGTACACCCCTCACCTGTGTCGTGCACCTAGTCTGTGAGACATTGTCCTGCAGAGCAGGAGACTGGAGCCATGGGGGCAGGGTCAGCCGGGCAATAGAGTCATGGTGGAGGCAGTGACAGCCCTGAAAGTCGAGGTTATTGTCTTCCTGACTTCCTGTCAGTCTGGACAGGTAGCCACAGACAGAGGCAGAGGCCCGGGCTCTGGTCTGCGTGGGGCCGGTTGGGTCCGCTGCTCTGCTCAAGTGCCTGTGTCCTTCTCAGCATATGTGGGACCCAGTGTGGTGCTGATGGGCTGTGAGTCCCCTGGGAGGTGACCATGCAAGGGGAGCCCTCACAGGGAAGGGCCCCGTGGGTCTAAACCCAGGTCCCTGGCAGCAGCCTGTCTGACATGACTCTTATCACCGGGGAGGCTGAGGCAGGGGGCTGACAGTTCCAGCTCCACTGGGTAACTTAGGGGTTCAGCAGCACCCTGTCTCAAAGTAAAATATGAAAAAGGCTGGGGGTACAGCTCCGTGTCCAGGCCTCGGGCCACGAGGATGATGTATCTCAGCTGGACTGTAACGTCACCGGGGTGCCAGGGAACATGGGGGCCCACGTAAGAGCCAGGAAGCTGGGGGGCTGCAGCCGTTGCCTGAGCGCGTGAGAAGTGTGGGCCTCGTGACTCGCTGCTTTCCTGCTGCTGACCCAGGCACGGGGAAAGCAGAAGTAGGAGAGGGGCGGTGTCAGGAGCGCAGACGCTGGCAAGGAGGGGGCAGCAGGGCAGCCGGGACCCCAGGAAGCAGCAGCTCTGGGAAGAGAGCAGGGGGCCAGGGACCGGGGAACCCTGTCCGTGCAGCTCCTGGCGCCCTCTGCTTCTGCCCGTGCCCCTCTGACCTTGGGGCCGTGCAGAGCTCAGGAGACCTCTGTGCACACCAGGGCTGTGGTAGGTGAGGACCCGAGATCCTGGGAGCAGGGGCGCACATGAGCTTCGCCCTCAGTGCCTGTGTGAGTGTGGGAAGGTGCCTGCGCCAGCTGACTGGGCACAGGTGCCCCGGCCACCCTAGCTCTGTACATCTTTACTCTGTGGCGGTCTTCTCGGCATCCTGGCCTCTAGGGAGACCCTGTTGCTTGTGTGCAGAATTGGTATCCCCAGGTTCCAGAGGCCCCCAGCCAGCTCCGCTCTATGGGGAGCAAGGTTTGCATGGCCTTGGGGCCAGCCCTGAGTTCCCTGGGGGTTTTAAGATCTGGGTGTACAGCCTCACCTCTGCCTGGCATGTAAGGGGTGGGCTTTTGTCCATCTGACCTGGTTGGGGCCTCTGCTTGGGGGCACACGGTCCTCAGCAGCCACTCGTCTCTGCTGTCGGGCTCTGCACCACTTCCCAGAGAACAAGCCCTGCAGTTATAGATCTTTAGCTACTGGTCTGGCCTGACTGCCCAGCCTAAGGACCCCAAGATGATGCACAAGACCTGCAGAGCCTGCTGGGGTGAGGCGCTGCTGAGCTGCCAGCGCTGCAGCAGTGCACCAGAGCAGGTCCCCCAGACTGACCTGGGATGGCAGACTGCAGCTTATATAGCAGCCGCAGGCCTGTGATTGGTCTACACTGGAGCCTGCTGGTTGGCCCATCTCTGAGCTTGCGATCAGTTCATATTTGAACCCGTCATTGGCCTGTACTGAAAACTATGATTGGTCCAAATTTGAGCTTTCGTGGGCTGGAGAGACAGCTCAGCAGCATTAGCTCCTGCCTGGCCAAGTTGAGCTTGCTGACTGATCCAAATTAGTCTAAACTTTTTTCTATTGCTTTTGGCACCAGGAATCAAACTTGGGGTCTTGCGCTTGCGAGGCAAGAGCTTGTGCCAGTGAGCTATCTACCCTGCCCAGATGTCTCTACATTTAATCCTTCATTTTGATGCCACTGCGGGCTCAAAGCAAGCCTGCTGTGCTGAGGCAGGACCTCTCCTGGAGCAGTGCAGGTGCCCAGGGTGGTTTGGGGGGACATCTGTGGAAGGTCCCCTAGAGCCAGTGGTGTTCACCATGGCTGAGCGCAGGTCAGGGGTCCTGGGGACGTTGGCTATGGGCCTGGGTCCCTGCCTGAGCTCCACTGAGCTGGGCAGTGAGCTGCCTCTGCGTCTTCACCCGTGCGTGCCAGGAGCGGGTGGGGAGGGCACCGCCTGTGAGGGTACCCAGACAGCACCTGAGAGGTGACCGAGGGGACGCCCTCCTCAGGAGACCAGCAGGGAAGGGTGAGTGACTGTGGGCTGAATCATGATGCTCCTGTGTCCCTGAGTGAGCAAGCGTTACTTGGACCCAGGCCCGCACTCCGGTCTACACCCTCCAGCTCTTTCTCCTTTTCTGAGACAGGGTACTGCTAAGTTACCCAGGTTGGCCATGAACTTGGTTGAGGCTCTTCTGCCTCAGCCTCCCAGGGTGGTGGCAGGACAGAGTTGCCAGGCAGCCTGGTCAGGGAGTTATTTATTTATTTATTTATTTATTTATTTATTTATTTATTGTCTTTTTGAGACAGGGTCTCGCTATGCAGTTGAGGCTGGTCCTGAGCTCACTTTTGTAGCCCAGGCTGGTCTCGAACTCGCACCAATCCTCCTGCCTCAGCCTCCCGAGTGCTGGGATTACAGGCGTGAGCCACCACGCCCGGCTCAGGGAGTTATTTAATTTGTTTGTTTACTTATTTATTTATTTTTGTCTTTTTGAGACAGGGTCTCGCTATGCAGTTCAGGCTGGCCTTGAGCTCACTTTTGCAGCCCAGGCTGGTCTTGAACTCACACCAATCCTCCCAGGCAGTTAATTTCTAAGTTAGCCCTTGAACAGACATCTGCTGGGTGCTGCTATGGGCCACTGGGGCTGGGCACACGTGGCCTGCCGCCCCAGGACACAGTGGGAGCCTGTTTTGTTCAGTAAAGGTGGCTTTCCGCCTTTGTGCCAGCTGATGTTTGACAGCTGACCTTTAAAAGTCTTTTAAAAATTAATAGAGGTTGTTTTTAGAACAGTTGTGCTTACAGTGAGATCAGAGAAGAGCCAGGTTTGAAGTTACCTGGGTGCGGCCAGGCTGGCAGGACCAGGTTGCCCGCTGCAGTTGACAGTGGTCACGTCTCTTCATGATGACGGATGCACTCTCCAGGGTGGCATATGTGAACTATGTTTGTGTTGGCTTTCTTAGCCCTGTTCCAATGGGACGAGCCATGCCGTGGCATGGCTGTGGCCATGACAGCGGATTGGGTTGGTGGCCCCTTGAGCCGCTGTTGCTGACAGGGTCTTGGGAGCAGGAAGCTCCCAGTGCCGAGAAGCCACAGGACACTCTTGGAATGCAGTCCTGGGAAGCACAGCACCCGAGGAAGTGACACACGGCTGTGAGAAGACGTTGTAGGCCTCGCCCGTGCTCTCGGAGCCGTCTGTCCTCTCCCTGCTCTGTTGTGCCTAAGCCACAGGCTGGGGCTCCGTCCTGAGATGAGCCTGTCCCGGTTCCTTGGGCCTGCGGGCCCCTCTTGTGTGCAGGGTGTGCTGCCACCCCTCTACTCTGTGCGTGGCTCGAAGCAGTGTCCACTGGTGGAGATCGTTTTTTCATGTTCCTGGGGCTTTGGAGGGGACCCTGTGGACACTTGCCGGGCTGTAGCTGCGGTATATTTAGTGGGCGCTAAGACACTGTGGGCATTCAAACCTGGATTGTCCACCACAGCACAGTGGTCTACACCAGTCCTCACCTGAGGAAGGCGATTCCTGCAGGTCCTGCAGCTTGGATGACACCTTAGAGCTGATCACTTACTGGTATAGATCTGTGCCTCAGGGCTCCCAGAGGCCTGTGCTGCTGCTGCCACACCTCAGGAGGCCAGCCGGGGTCACAGATGGGACACCAGGGGCTTAGACAAAGCCCCTTCTCTGATGGTGGTGACACCCAGGTGTGAGCACCTATCTGGAGGTCAACAGGAGGTATGCTGGGCTCTGGGGTGCTGAGGACACCGCCCAGGTGGGGATCCGCTGCTCTGCATGGGCGCTGTGGGCCCAGCAGCTCCAGAGCAGGCTGTTATTTAATTTCTCTCCTGAGGGCGCGCACTGATCTCATTTTGGAGAGAAGAGAAATGGAACATGGAAGTGACTTGCTGTGGGGAGACACCCTGAAAGGGCCTAAGGCCGGTGCAGGACAGGGGGGGTGGAATCAGGTCCAGAGCACCTCTGGACCCGGTGCTCTGCTGCCCACGGGTGCAGGGCCCGGTGCTGCGGCAGGAGCCTTCTCCCCATTTTAGGAATTTTGCGTGAATTTTACAGGTTTCCTGGGGGCTCATGCTGGGTGCAGCAGTTAGAGCTGTCGTGTGTGCAGGGACAGTGGTGTCCCTGTCCTTGGGGTGTGGTGACCGCTACAGGCCAGGACGTTCTCTGCCTGTGGTCCCTGTGTTCAGGGCATTGCCTTGGCTCAGATGATGTGCCAGCCTGGAGGTGGACCTCGGAGGGTTCCTTGTGTTCCAGGGACGCCTCGGAGCCCAGCTCGGCCTGCTCAGCGCCGCCTGGGTTCTGGCTGCTCCGGTGGGACCTTCACCTGCTCAGCTGACTCCCGCCTATCCCTGGCTGGCTTGGAGCCACATGCCCAGCCCGCTTTGTGGCTTCTTCCTGGCTGTTCAGTGACCTTCATCTCCTCTGACGGAGGGAGCGGTATCTCCTCTTCCAGGGGCCCTGGCCATCCCCACCTGCAGAACCCTGTCTTCTCCTGGGAATACTCCGCAGTGCGTGACCGGTGTGAGCTCCTGTCACGCCCCCCCATCAGCCTTGAGGGTGCCCCTTCTGTCTGCATTGTTGTGCATGTACTGAACCTCGGAATCCTTGTGGGTGGCTCACCCCGGGGTTCAAGATGTCCGAACTCCTCCTGGCCTTTCTTCCCAGGCTCACCTGACCCTCTGCCTGGGGTGGCTGTCCCCTGTGGGGTGTGTTGAGCTGCCCTGTCCTTTCTGTCCTTGAAGGCTCTGTCCTCACTGCACCCTTCGCCCAGCCTGGTGCCAGGATGAGGGTCGGGGGTGCTATTTGTCACCTGCATGTGGGTGGGCGGCTGTCGACACAGGAAAGTGGGTGCCAAGGGCCTCACCCATCTGTCCCCAGCGGCTCCTTGGGTGCACACTGGGGGATGTCCCTGTTCTGGCTCAGGTGTCCTCAGCGGCTTCTAGGCCACCCTGGGGAGGCCGCTTCCTAAGGGTCCCCTGCCTGCATTTTAGCAGCAGGGCCCAAGTGCATAACTGACCTCTACTTCCTGCTGCCAAGGACTAATGCGCTTGTTTCCCCCAGGCCTCCTCCTCCTCCTTACTGTAAACCTATTAATTTTAGGCCAGGATGCAGTAAGCACCCACCCCTTTTTTGCTGAGCCCGGAAATAGCTCCCGGGGTGCCCTGTTCCTACCCTCAGGGGCAGCTTTGGAGCATGCTTCTGTCCACCCCCGGGATGGCTGTGGCCGTCTCCATTGCAGGATGCCTGGGCCTCTCTGCTCTTTGCATGTGAGACCCTGTGACAGACCCCACAGCACCCTTGTGAGCTACACCCAGCCCTTTTTTATCTTTCCATTTGAAACAGGGTCTCCCTAAGTCACTCACTTGCCGGCGCTGCTGGGCTGGAACTTGACCTCCTGCCTCGGCCTCCCATCTTGTTGGTGTCTCAGGTGACATCTGTGCTCTAGGCGGGTTTGAGCACCTGGACGTCAGCTCTCCCTAGCACTGGACACTTCGCTTCCCCTGTGCACGGGATCTTAGGAATCACCAACAGGCAGTGTCTTTTTGAGGGGCAGGGTGGGAAGACAGCAGGGGTGGGTGGATGAAACATATTATAAAATTAGAAATACCGATGTCACAATCTTGATCGAACCCTTTTTGAGATTTTTTTGGAGATTTCTTCCCTTTACATTTAAAAAGCACTTGCAGGCAGTCAGCCGCTTGAACCTTGGAGCCCTGATGGAATATTTAGCACTGCCCGTGAGGGCCCAGGATGGCCTGGACTTGAACCAAGGTCTGTGGCTGGGTCAAGTGGGTGGGGGAAGACGGCTCACCTGCCAATCACACGGGTGGGGCGGGACTTCCGGTGGTCTGGGCGGTGGGGCAGGATGGTGTGGAAGGTTGCTTCTCATGTGGAGTGCCCTGGGGCGTGGTGTCTGTGCTGGGAACCCAGGAGTACAGGGATGGATGGATGGATGGACAGAGGGAGGATGTGGGACGGAGTCGCGGCCACTTGAATTGGAGAAGCATCCAGCTCCTTTTGTCCCAGCTTGCGAGGAGGCCCTGTGATTCCCCTCTTCGGGGATGGCCACGTTCTCCAGGTCACTTCTACCAAAGGGCCTGGGGAACGCAGGTGCTGGACCTGTTGGCTGGATGCAGGTGAGAAGCCCAGGCCCAGAGGCTGTATGTGGCGATGTTGGCTCCTGTGACTCCCGCAGCCCTCCATGGTTTGGACGCCATTGTGGTCAGGGGCGTGCACGTCTGCTCCTGTGCCTGCGAGGTGCAAGGGAAGTAGGCCGCTGGGTAACTGCGTTCTCGGAGCTCTCCTCTGCCGGGAGGAGGACGGTGTTGGAAGGACAGACTGAAGGGGAGGCGTTTCTCCGACCTTCTCCTCGAGAGAAAGCGGCTCCTCCTCGCCATGTTTACTTCGGCCTTAGCTCACAGAGGGGTTTGAGCTGCTGCCGTCCTGTGCGCCATCTGCTCCTCGCTCCTGGGGGAATGCAGGGAGGTTTCAAGAGGCCTCACAGAGAGGTGGCTCAAGAGCTGCACGGACCTCAGCGAGGAGTCAAGACAGGCCAGGACCCGGTGGGGGCGGGAGGACACCCTCCTGCCCACTGCGGGCGGTGGGCACTGGGAAGTCGCCCGTGTCGCCTCCACACCCACGCACTGGCTTCCCTCAGGGTCCACTGTCTCTGCCAGTGGCTCCTCGAGGCCAAGGGACTGCTTGGGCCTCTGAAGGCCCAGCCGCACAGTTTCCTGTGTCCGTTGGTGACAGCAGTTCTGGTCACCGAGCATGGGCCCTGGTTTAGGAGGGTGGGGGCAGATTGCCTTTGAGCAGGGGTGGCAGTGGCGTGACCACCTGCTGGCCCTTCTGAGAGAAGGCTGGAAGGTAGTGGTCACAGCGTAGGGACCGTCCTGCGCTGTTAATTAGTGGATGTGTAAACTACAGTGCCAAGCTTGTGTCTCAGGAGTAACTGTAGGCTGCTGTGATGTGTTGCTGGAGGTAGCGGGAAGGCAGAGACCTGATTTTTTCTTATGGAACAGATCTAGTCACCTGTCACTTTGCTCCAGTCGCCTTTGACCTGTGTGTGGCATTTCGTACTACTTGTCTCCGTCACTTTCCTCGTTGCTGGGAAACAACACCCAAACCCATGGCTTCAAGGAGAGGTTTATTCTGGCTCACAGGTTACAGTTCACAGTTCTAGGGCTCCAAGGCCCCAAAGGCAGGGCAGTCAGGGCCGGGCGAGCTGAGCTGCGTAGCGCTTGGAACCCGGAAGCCGCGAGCGGGGAGGAGCCAGAGAAGAGACAAGCCTTCTCAGACCACGCCCCTCAGGCCACGCCCACCCCAGCCCTCCCTAAGGCCCTAAGGCCAACAACTTCCAAAACCCACTTCCGAGCAGACAATGTGTAGGGGCTCAATTCTCTCCATGTGGACACTTTGTGTGTGTGTGTGTGTGTGTGTGTGTTTTTGAGACAGGGCCTCGCAGTGCAGCTCAGGCTGGCCTTGAGCTCACTTTGTACCCCAGGGTGGTCTCAAACTCTCAAGGATCCTCCTGCCTCAACCTCCTGAGTACTGGGATTACAGGTGTGCGCCACAACGCCCCGCTCCATCTAGAGACTTGGAAGGCCCCGAAGCTCACAGTCACATCCTAATCTGTCTGCGGTGTGCTGGGTTTGTGAGATTTTCTTCTGACTGTCTGGTCTAGTGAGCTATTAGCACCTTGCCACCCTCACCTGTAACGTTGGTGTAACTAGACACAGCGGTCTGGTGCCCGTTGGACAGAAGTCTGGCCTGCTTTATTTTATCTTATTTCATTTCATTGTGCGGCAGTCCCTGGGCACTGTACCCAGAGCCTTCACACTGAGATATATCCTCAGCCTTTCTTGTTTGTTATTATTTTTTTGTTTTTAATTTAAGACAAGTTCTGGTTAAATTACCTAGGCCGGGCTCCGACTTGTGACCCTCCCTGCCTCAGTCATTTTGTTTCTGGCTGCATTGAAGATGGAGCCAGGGACACTTCACTACTGAGCCATATCCCCGAACTTTTGAAAAATGTTTATTTTGAGACAAGGTGTCAGGAATGGGCTAAGTTGGCCAGACCGCCTTTGAACTTGCAGTCCTCCTGCCCCGCCTCCTGAGGCACTGGTACCAGAGCCGTGGGGTGGCTCTCGGGGTCCGGTGTGCAGCTACTCTGAGCAGAGAGCCAGGCTGCTCCTGCCACAGCCCACCTTCCCCGTCTACGCTGTGTCAAGCATGGAGCTGACAGGGCAGGAGATGCAGGGCAGGAGCTTGGCTGTTGTTTCTGCTATGTTCTGTAGAGGCCCAGGAAGCCCCAGGCCTGCTCTGGGGCCCCGCCCCAGTGGGCCGAGGAGCCCCTCCGGCCTCTGTGCGGAGGATGCAGCCAGGCCCCCTCCTCCTGTCTGGGCGGTATGTGCTCAGCTGAGGGCCGCAGAGCTGGGGGAAGCGGGGCCAGGGGCCCTGAGAGGTGAAAGCTGGGAACGCTGGGTCTGTTCTTCCTTTCTTGGGTGGAAGACAACTCCTCGCTGGCTGTCTGTGTCCCGCTGCTCTGCCGGCTCCCCTGGGAATTAGAGCAGCTAAATCGGCTCCATTCTCTGCCGACTCAGGGCTTCCTGAGGAATGCGAACCTAATTAGGGACTCCGGGTCAGGCCCCACAAAGGAGACCCAGAGGCTGAGGTAGGCAGAGCTCTGAGGCGGCAGCGCAGGGCCGCAGCTCCGGCCTTTGTGCCCATCGCTGACTGAGGGTCTCCGTCCCCACTGAGCAGCCGCTCCAGGGCAGGGCAGGGCAAGAATGTCCAGAGCTCTCTGCCGTTCTCCCACAGCACTGGCTGTCAGTAGGCGACACTGCGCCCTCCTGTGTGTATGTTTTAGTCCCAACCCCGACCTCAGTGTTGGGAGACAGAACCTTGGGCCGATAGTTGAGTTAAAGTGAAGTGACAGAACGGGGCTGAGGCCTAGAGGTAGAGGGGGTTAGGATGCTGGCGCAGAGCAGGAGGGCCAGGTAAGGACGGTGCCATCTACGAGCCCTGGACCAGGGACTTCCTGCCTCTGGCGCCATGGGGGGGGTTCCTGTGCCCTGTGCTGCAGGTGGCTGGCAGCAAGGGAAAGGGCTTTCCTCACCGTTGTATGGCTGCCACGTGTAACAGATGGCAGTGGGAACTAGCCAGGCATGCAGGGCATCCCTGGACGCCCTGCACTTGGCAGGCTGAGGCAGGAGGGTCGCTGCAAGTCCAAGGCCAGCCTGGACTACGTACAGAGATCCTGTCTCCAAGAAAGGGCAACAGGAATGACGGAGCATCCTTCTCGTGCCCAGACAGTGGACCGGTGGCAACATCTCGCGGTGTACTGGTCAGTAACATATGCATAGTAAAAGCCCTAACATATAATAGTGCCCTTCCAAAGAAGCCCTTGTTCTCTGTCTACCCAGACTGCGTGTAGACAGGAGAGGAGGGTGACCCTGTGATGCCGAGGTTGCCACGGGTGCAGCCATGGGGCCGCTATGCCCAGGCCCCATCCAGGGAGGCCGGGGCCTCCGGTTGCTCTATGCCGTTCGTGACTAGGGCCATCCTACAGATAACACAAAGTGGGGCTTCGCTTGTGGGCCGCTTCTCTGCAAGCCCACACTGAGTCGCCGCTTTGCAGACCACGTGCATACAGAGCCCCCTCAGTCCTGGGCTTGAGCCTGCTCTCTCCCCTCTGCACTGCCGAGGTGGGCTGGTGCCTGGCGGGGTTCTATGCACCCTTGCCGCTAGCTCTGAGGCTGAGGGATGGCCGGTGCCTAGGTCTGGTCCGTGTCTGCGTTTCCTGGGTGCTTCTCGATTCTTCTTTGGTCTTGGCATGCGTGAGATCTGCTGAGTCTGCTGAGGACTGCACGGGGTTGTACCCTGTGGGCAGCATGGCTCGGAGGATTGGCAGGAGAAGTGGCCCCTGGGGGAGGAGGATGGGGCTCCTGTTGTAGCTCAGAACCTGCAAAAACAGGCAGGAAGTTAGCGCGCCCTCAATTCCTGCTCCAGATTCTGTGGGGCTCTTGGAACTTTTCTCCTGAGACCAGCACGCCAGCAATGGGAAGGAATGGCCGGGAAGTCACAGAAGCTGAATCTGGGTTATCTGTGCCTGCTGCTTCAGGCAGGGTCCTGCGGCCGCACCGCCCAGGCATTGTCCTTAGAGCGGCGATAGCAGAATGTCACCCTCTGCACGGCGCCGTGAGCAGCCGCCTTTCTCAGGAAGTAATAGCCAGAGCTCATAGTTCGCCTGGATTCCTGAGAAAGCCTGCAGACCGCTGAGGTGCTGCATGGTCCTTCCCTCTCTCCTGAACTTTGACCTCGCCGAGTGGGAGGGTGGCAGGGCTGCCACAGGCAGAATCTTCCTGGGTGCCTCTGGCAGGGACCACACCGGGCACCCTGCTCCCCCAGGCCCCTTGGCTGTGCCTGTTGACCTTAGCACTGCCACTCACCAGGGCTGTAACTACAGGTCTGAGGTTGGGCAGTGTGTGTACATACACACGGGCAGGTGCATGCATGCGCGCGCGCACACACGCACACACACACACACACACAGACTTACAACTGTGAACAGACACACTGCCACAGCAAGTGCACACACGCATAGCTGCATGGGCATGCACAGCTGCTCACACACACAGACACAACTGCTCTGCGCACACACACACACACACACACACACCCCTTGCTCCCATGCCCGGGCTGGGCAGGGCTGGTGCAGAAGGCCCCTCCTGCCTGGCTCCTGTGGACCCGGACTCCTGTGCCCACGCAGCCAGGTGCTGGCTGGGCTTAGCCTGTTTGTTTGTGGTTGCCCTTGGTAACCGAAGAGCTTAGGCCTCCACCACAGGGGCTCAGCAGCCTGGGGTGCAGCCTGTACCCCCTATCTCCAGCACTGACCCCTTTATCGCTGTGCCTTCCGAGGGGAGGGCGGGGAGCAGAGTGCCTGGAGCAGCCAGTGCCCTTTCCCTGTCTGTGGCTCCTGGTGCAGAGCTGGTCATGTTTTGTGCTGAACTCCTGATCCTTTCGTGTGTGTGTGTCCCTGTGGTACTAGGGAATGAGCCCATGGCCTTTGGACTGAGCCATGCCTCCAGCTCTCACATGCTTCTAAGTTTTTTTTTTTTTTTTTGTCTTTTTGAGACAGGGTCTCACTATGCAGTTCAGGCTGACCTTGAGCTCACTTTTGTAGCCCAGGCTGGTCTCGAACTCACACCGATCCTCCTGCCTCAGCCTCCCGAGTGCTGGGATTACAGGCGTGCGCCACCACGCCTGGCACTTCTAAGTTTTAAGATGGCGACTCCCTCAGTCACTGAGTTTCCAAGGCTGGACTCAGAAGCAAGACTCTCCTGCCTCAGCCTCCTGCAGCGTTGGGTCGCAGGTGTGTGTGGTCATGCCTGCCTGCACGCTTGTGGCTCTTTGGACACGAATTAGTTCCTTTTCATTCTCTGAACAGAGGCCTGTGCCCAGCCAATGAATTAAAAAACGAATTGACATTTGCAAGTAGGAGTTCAACTTAGGGGAGTACTGAGCAATCCTGCCGCTTTTGGGTAAAGCTCCCGAGTTCCTGCAGCGCCTGACCTGGCCAGTGCTCAGCTCTCTGTAGCACAGGCCAAGCGTGGTGTCATTCCTGATCCTGTTCTTTTTTTTTTTTTTTTTTTTTGTCTTTTTGAGACAGGGTCTCGCTACGCAGTTGAGGCTGGTCCTGAGCTCACTTTTGTAGCCCAGGCTCGTCTCGAACTCGCACCAATCCTCCTGCCTCAGCCTCCCGAGTGCTGGGATTACAGGCGTGCGCCACCACGCCTGGCTGATCCTGTTCTTGACAAGGTCTTTCTGAAGACAGACATTGTCAACTTAGGTGGCACTTGGGTGCCAGCGGACAGGATGCCCAGAGGGATTCGTGTGCTCGAGTTGGGCTAGTGATGAGGCTGTGGAGTCGCAGGGTACTGCTGGGCTGGAGCCCCAACCTCCCTCCCTACCTGGGCCCTGGCCCTGGCCCTGGCTGCTATGTAGCCCAGGCTGCCTTCAATTTGCATATTCTACTGTCTCAGCCTCCTGAGTACTAGGATTACAGGCACGCAGAACTACATCTGGCCTGGCTGTACGTCTGGCCTGGCTCACTCTCTGAAGAATGCCTCCCCTTGGGCAGGTGGGGAGGAGAAGATTCCATGTGCACCTGCAGAGAGAGAATGTTGGGGGGTCCAGACTGGCCTTGCAGGACAGAGAGGCTGTGGGGACTCTAGCTGCAGACGGCCCCAGCACAGGGTGGCCTCTCCTCTCCTTTGCTGGGGACACCAGGGCAGGCCATGTGGGAAGCGTCACTGTGCTTTGTCCACTGCTGCTTTTAAAACTCAAGTTTCCAAACTGGGTGTGGTGGCTACATGGGTAATCTCAGCACCTGGAAGGCCGAGGCAGGAGGGTCACTATGAGCCAAGCCCAGCCTGGGCTACGTAGTCAGATCCTGTCTCAAAACAAACAAACAAACAACCCAAATGACAACAACTTGCCCCAACCCATCAGAAACTGCTTCAGGTTTCTGACAGGCTATTGGGCATTGCTGAGCCCCCAGCAACCAGTGCTTCCAGAAAGTACAGAACCATCAACAGACTATTTTTAAAGACGGTTGTAGATTTATGGAAATACTCAGCATACGTCCTACCCCTCCTGTATAAGCGTCTCGCATTCCTGTAGTGTGCGCTACATTTGAGGAGCCTGTGTGTTTAAAATTTCACGATTGGTACATATTTGTAGTGCTCAGAGTTCACGTCCCTTGCACGGAATCGATGTGCGGCTGTGTCCCCTTCGCCTGCTCCTTGCACTCCCTTCCGTCTCCAGCCCTCTCCTCTGGGAGGAAGATCTTGCCCCTACTTCCTGTAATCTGTTAGTTTGCTCTTTACTTACACTTGGGGCCTGTCACAAAAGAGGAACCACGTGCAACTTACACCCGTGTGTCTGGCTTATTGCGCTCCACACTACAGTCTCCAGGCACATCCGTTTTCCCACAAACACCTCAAGTTTATGCTTCCGTGGGGCAGAGCAGTACCTCGTGGTGCGCAGATGCCACACTTTCTGTACCCCTCGGCTGCTGAAGGACAGAAGGGCCACGGCTCCAAGGTAGAGCTGCTATCAGTTGTACTGTTACAGGCATGGGCATGCATAGATCCCTGTAACGCCCTGTCTTTATAAACCAAAGCCCCCAGTTGGTATTGGGGTTCACACTGGGTGTTGTGCTAATGCCACCGCTGGGGGCAAGTGTGAATGACCTGTGCCATCACCATGGTATCATACAGGACAGTTTCAGTGCCCTAAAAGTGCTTTGTGGCCCAGGTCTTCCTCCCTGCCTCCCTCCGTGCCTGGGAGCCACTGACTCCACCTAGAGCTTTAGCGGCCTCCCCAGAACGTCGTGCAGGGGTGACTGCCTGCAGCCTCTCTCAGAGGGCCCCTATCTCGGTTACGTTTCTTTTGTTGTTGGGGCAAAATGCCTGATTCCCAGAATTAAGGAAGGAAAGGTTTACTCAGCTCCCAGTCTGTGGAGGTTTCAGTGCATACTTGGCCAGCTCCACATGGCAGAGGGTAGCAGCTGACCACAGAAAAGAACAAAACCGCAAGAGCAAGACAGGTAGGGGCCGGGGCCGGGGGCGGGGGCAGGGGCCAGCCTGTCCTTCCCATATAGTGCATTCGGGCACTGGGCACCCGTCCCAAGGCAGGTGTAGCACTCACCAGGATCCCAGCAGCCCTGGATCACGAGTTAATCACAGACTCTCCAGTTCCCCCCTTGACTGCAGGAGGCTTTGCGGGGGGAGGGACACCTCCACACAAACTGTGACAGTCTCCCTTTTCTTCACCCAGGAAAACACGGTTCTCCTGTGCTGCTGTTTCCTACCGTCATGTCCCATTCTCTTTTGTCCTGGGATAACATTGTGTTGTGTGGGGCACAGAGGACGCTTTCAGGGCAGGGACTCTGTTCTTTGTGCACTTCTCGGCTGTGTGTCACACAGAGGCCCCCAGACACACGCCTCCCAGGGTGACAACGACCACAGTGCTCTGTGTCACCCATGGGGTCTCCTCGTTTGAGGCCATGAGTATCCTCAAAGAATCTGTAACTTCCCGGGTTCTCAGGTCATTTATTAGTTGTAATGTTCTATTTCTCTCCTCGCTCATCCCTTCATCAAACTTTAACGTGGGGTTGAGGACCCACAGATAAAAAGAACGTGTCCCTGTGTGCCAGCTGCCGTGCCTGCAGAAAGGGACAGCCGTTGGGAGGGCAGGACCCCTATCCCCTGCCGGAGTGTGACTCAGAATTGGGGTGGAGTATGACGCGTCCCAGACAGATGAATAGCCCACGTGTCTCCTATTCTTTGAGGAACTTCAGTGAGGAAGATAAGCGAGCCCTATAAATAGTTACCATGGCAAGGACCAAGGTCACTGCAACGCCCACTCCAGCCCACAAGGACAGTCAGTCAGATCTGGGTTTCGCTCTCTGGGGTTGGACATAAGCCAGGGGTCTGGAGGTGGCAGAGCTCACGGGGTATGAAATCCTGTTTATAGGAACGCCACGCATGACCCTTCTCCTCCCGGAGACCCCTGTATTCCTCTGCTGAGTTCAGACACTACCTCCTAGGCCCCACAGCCAGTTTGTGAGGAAAGCACTGTGACCACCTCTGGTTTTCAGATGAGGAGACCGAGGCCACAGAGGTTACGGGCCACGGTTCTATAGCTGGTCCAAACCATGCTCGTGGGTGCGGGAAGCCAGGGAGCCTGGGCAGCACTGCAGAGCCCCCACCTTCTCTGGCCCCACCTTCCCCCAAGCCCCTGTGAGGAAGGGCTGGGAGACTTAAGTCTCCAGCTCAGAGCCCACCAATTCTTTGGAGCCCAAGTGAAATTCTGTCTCTGTGAATCATGTGTTTTTTGGGACGAGGCTTCATGGTGCTCATTAAATGTTAAAGCAGACTGGATTCCAAAAGCAAAAGTTAACAGAGGTGGCCCTGTGTGAACTCCGGGCCTCATCTGTCTCGGGGCGCTGCACCTCTGTGACTGCGGTTGTGGTGGGGGGTGCTTTGAGCTTGGGGGCCTCCTTGCCTGGGAGACCGTTGGTGCTGAGCCCTTACTTACCTGTTTCTTCTCCTTTGAAGGCGGTGACCCCCTGCGGCGTGCCAGGCCCCCAGGAGCAGGTGAGTCCTTGCCCCATCTGGGGACTGCAGCCTGCTCAGACCGTGCCCTGAAGTCCTCCTCGGGTTCTGTGGGGCGGAGCCCTTCCGCCCTTCTGTTCGCCCCACGGGGCAGTTGACTTTCTGTAAGAGGCAGGAATCCCTGCGCCTCTTTGTAGGGTCTGCCTTCAGAGCCAGGAAAAGTGAGCCCAGGGGCTCGACCGCCTCTGCTGTCCTGGGCTGAAGCCACGCGCCGCAGGGGAGCGTGGGGGGGGCAGGCCGTGTGGGCGTGCAGGCGGGCATCCGCTCTGACAGATGGGACCTCGAGTCAGGCGGAGGATGCCCCACGGTAGTGCTTTCTGTTTTTTCTCTTTGGTTTGTTGTTAGGTAAATACGAATTTCTTTTTTTATGTGTGTGTGTGTGTGTGTGTGTGGTACTGCGAATCCACCTCAGGCCCTTGTACTTGCGAGGCAGGCGAGGTAAATATAAATGTAAATATGATATGAATATATAGATTTAACTGCAAACTTTAGCCAGGCGTGGTGGCTCACGCCTGTAATCCCAGCACTCCGGAGGCTGAGGCAGAAGGATCGGTGCGAGTTCGAGACCAGCCTGGGCTACCAAAGTGAGCTCAAGGCCAGCCTGAACTGCATAGTGAGACCCTGTCAAAAAAAAAAAAGACAAAATAAATAAATAAGCCGGGCATGGTGGCTCACGCCTGTAATCCCAGCACTCGGGAGGCTGAGGCAGGAGGATTGGTACGAGTTCGAGACCACCCTGGGCTACAAAAGTGAGCGCAGGACCAGCCTCAACTGCATAGCGAGACCCTGTCTCAAAAAGACAAAAAAAAATAAATAAAAATAAATAAATAAATAAATAAATAAATAAATAAAATTAAATAATAAAATAAAAAATGTAAACTTTAATTTCTATCTGAGTCTTATCTAAGCTTTTACTAATAATCTTTCTGGGATTCTGAGACAGGGCCTCACTATGTGGGCCGCGCAGGGAGTGACCTGTAAGTCCTGCCCACAGGGCCAGGTGGCGTAGCTCAGCGGCACAAGTGTTTGCTCAGCAAGTGCAAGATCCTGAGTTTGATTTCTGTTACCAAAACACGTCTTGGCCTTGAACTCACTCTGTAGGCCAGGCTGTTTTTTTTTAACTTTATTTATTTATTTATTTGTTTATTTGTCTTTTTGAGACAAGGTCTCACTATGCAGTTCAGGCTGGCCTTGGGCTCACTTTTGTGGCCCAGGCTGGTCTCGAACTCTCACTGATCCTCCTGCCTCAGCCTCCCGAGTGCTGGGATTATAGGCGTGAGCCACCACGCCCGGCCAGGCTGGTTTTAAAATCACACCAGTCCTCCCCCTCAGCATCGCTGGTGCAGAGATTGCTGGCAGCACTGCCACGCCTGGCTTCCGTTTGCCCCTTGAGTGACACCCCTTTGAATGTCTCAGGCCCCTCTGCTTTTGGCTGTGCCCAGTGGAGATGAAGGCTTGGTGACTCGCTATCTCTCAGGGTTCCTGTGCCTTTGCGTACCAGGCAGGACCTTATGGGACCCGTCAGCAGTGGCCTGGAGGGAGGGATGCAGGGCGGCTGTGGGGTCCCTGCCAGGGGCACGGCTCGGATGTCCCCACACAGATGGGCTTCTTCCTGCCCTCGGCTTTGGTTGTGCTGCATGTGGCGCCGCAGGGTCTGCGCCTTGCCTGTCCTCTTCCTCCTTGGCGCTGCAGCCTAGCCCCAAGCTCTCTGGGCCCGAGGCTGGTTCTGCCTTTTGGGGAGCAGTACATCCTCTGCAGTGTTGGTGAGGGGCACCTGGAGTGTCATTGTCACGACAAAGCCCATTGCCAGTACTGTGTCCCTCAGAGCAGGGCCACTTGGTGTCCCTGAGCCCCAGGCGCCCGCTCGGCCTGTGACACTGAGGTGCCTGCCCCGCAGGGCTCCTGTGAGGCTGTGTTGCCCAGCTCGGCTGCCTTGGCTTCATGCCCATTGATTTCTGGTAAGGCCAGTGCCTTCCGATTGCAGGCACCCTATGCCCGGACACTACTGCAGTGGTGGGCCCCTGAGCCTCTGCGGACACCTGGACCCAAAGAATGACGTGAACGGTATACTTGGTACATGTGACAGTGTGCCTCGTCTGTATTTGTTATATGTACACGGATATGTTTTGTGGGTAATGTACATATATACCAACACAGACAGCGCATTCAGGGTGTAATTGCTCATAAATGTATAGATATACATAGTCTACATGTGGCTATTGTAGCCATAGGTGTATCTGGTGTGAAGGTGCACCTGAATGTGTGCGTACATACGTGTTATCTGTGTATGTGTGTAAGTTATATATGTGATCACTATGAAGGTATAAGTATACAGCGTGCAAGTAGACATATGAATCTCTGTTCTCCTTATAACTGTTACATGTGTACACACGATGTGTGGTTACCATGTATATCAGGGTGTGTACTCTGCTGTTGTGGTGTGTATTTGGGGGTGTGCGTGCATCCCGCAGAACTGTCACGTGCATGCCAGCATCCAAGAGAGCGTGCATCCACCATGGCCAGTATCAGGTGGCAGTCGTCACAGTTTCTGGCAGATGCATCCTTAGCCGAGGTTGTCGGGCTGGTGTTACGGAACACCCTGACCCAAACCTGGGTGGGTGGGGCTGTCCACCATGCCCTGCATGTAGGATACGGCCTGTTTTTCATTTTTAAAGTGTTAAAGTGTTTTCGTCATTATAAAGAAGACATAGACACATGCAGCATTCTGGTCTGGTGCAGGGTCACCTGAGCACACGCATCGTACCCTGACCACTGGACAGGGATATCGTCACCAGGTGCTGGGACCTTCGTTGCTCCCCTGAAATCTTGGGGGACTTCCGAGGCCTAGCCCATATGATAGTGGTGAGTGTGTCCACATTTGTTTCCCTAAGAGAACGTTGTGCAGCTCTTCCGGAGCTCCCTGGAACCCTTGACCCTTTCTTAGTGTGGCCCAGGCCACCAGGACACTGCACTAGGAGCTCCAAGATGGGTGCGGATCAGTGTCCGCAAACCCTTGGGGTGCCTGGAGCTCAGGCGTGTTAGTTCTCTCAGGCCTTCCCTGGGATCCTGGTGTAGACAGCTTCTGCTCCACGAGAGGCATTGTGCCCACCTGGAGTCACTTCTCAGGACGGAGAACCACGACCTTTTGTCTCTGCTGGTCCTCTGTAGCCCAGGCATGTCCTGTCCTGGGGCCTGGGCATTGGGATTGGCACAAATATACCTCTGGGTCCCTGTGTGTCACCATGGACTGGTGTAGTCCTGACCGGGCCACTCAAAAGCAGCTGTATTTCTTATAGTCCATTCATCAGTCCTGAACCTGTGTGGTGTCAGGTGCTGTGAGCTCATTGCCAGGGTGTAGACCATTGAGGCGACTCCCTAGGGTCAAAGTCACAGGGACACAGCGGGGCCTTCTGTGGCCCCTGGCTGAGCTCTTGCCCACTCTCTGTGGGCCTGTGGGCTCACTGGGATTGCTGCTGTGGGACCAGCTGAAAGTGAGGCTGAATCATGGATGGCTGGGGATTTTTTTTTTTTTTTTTTTTTTCAGGATTGGGGTTCAAATTTACAACCTTACACTTGTGGAGCTGTCTCCCTGGCTCCCAAAATTTTACTCCTGTATTAAGAAAGAGCACTTGTACATTTTGCATGGTTGCTTTTACTGATAAGCTGACCTCTTAAAGTGGCACTGTGACTTTTTTGTTAAAACAAACACAGACCCCCTCCCCCCCGCAGGACTGGGGTTCGAACTCATGACCTTTCACTAGCCAGGCAGGTACTTGTGCCACAGACCTATCTCCCTGGCCCCTGAATTGCAGATGAACAGAGCTGGGGAGAGAAACCCTGCCTTCTGGTGGTAAACCGAGGCACCGGGGATTTCTGAGAGCCAGTGGGCTGTGGGCCTCAGTGGCTCTTGGGACAGCATGGTGGGAGGGAAGGGACGTAGATCCCCTGGCCCTGTGAGGTGGGAAGACAGAGCTCCTGGCTCCAAGTGTGCGGTCCTCCGTGCCTGTCACCCAGTCCTGGTTCCCCACTGCCTCTATGGATGCACAGGGTCCCTCCAGCACCCCTCTGAGTGCCCCTGCTCTCGTGTTGCTGAGCCCTGGAGACTCATTCCTGGGCTTTGTGACTTACCAGCTCTCCCGTACTGGAGGCAGGAGGCCCCGGTCGAATTTTGGGTGCGCCTGGGTTGGCTGTGGGTCTGAGGCCTCCAGGACGAGGTACCCCAGCATCAGCCCAGGCTCCGGTTAGCTGGAGTCCTGGCAGTGCGGGCAGGCTGGGACTTGCTCTGCCTTCTTTGGCTTAATTTGCAGACGAACGTGGGGATAGCCATGCTGCTGGCATCAGTGGCAACCCGCGGCTGACTGTGGGTGTTGGTCACCTTGGCGACATCCTGCCCCTTGGCGCTCTTCTCAGCAGGCACACAGAAACCCTGCTGGCCTCGGGAGTGGGACCCTTCTGCATCCGTCCAGTCGCAGGATTTTTTTTTTTCTTTTTCAGTACTGGTTTGAATCCAGGACCCTCGCACTGAGCTACATCCCACCCAGCTCTTACTTAGGAGACAGGGTCTCCTAACCTCCTTGATTGTCCAAGGTCTGCTTGACCTTGGGATCGTCCCGTCTCGGCATCCTGGAGTACTGGGCTCACAGGTCCGCGCTCCTGTGCTTGGCTCGTCCTGATACAGGGGAAGGAAACTCCCGCACTGAATGCTACCTGGGAGAAGTTCATGGACATCTCGAAAACTGCAGAGTGTATTTTAGGAGCAGCAGAGTTTAAGAGCAGAATGTATTCGTGGAGGGAAAGGGAGCTGAGGGAGCTGCCCCAGACCCTGCCTTCTCCAGGGATTTGTACAGAGCAGCACCTCGTGGCGAGGCGGGTCTAAGGTGGGAGACACGGGAACCCGGAGAGGGGGGACAAAGCCATGGTCTAGCAATCAGATTGCAAGCATGACTGCTCAGATGCAATTAACCACACCAGGCTCGAAAGGGGGGAAGCGCAGAACTGGACTTGAGTACAGAGCAGGGGCTCTTCCTGCAGGGGTTGTGTAGTGCCCTTCCTGGCTTGTTCAAGGTGGTTGCTCCCGTTGCTAAGGAGGATGGGAGTGGGTTTGTTCACTCTTTGGTCTCGCGTTCTGGCCACAGCTGCCTGTCTCTGCCACAGTGGTGAGGCGTCCTGTCTTCCACCCTGGCTCGTTGAGGGCCCAGCCCTGCGGACTGCCTATGTCTAACTCAGCTGCCTGCAGTGATGCTGCGGCCATTACCCAGGACGCCTGCTCTTCCGTTTCCTCTGGGCTGCAGAGCCTTTTCCCGCTCACCTCTGTAGCACGCAGGAGCGGGACCTGCACTGAAGCAGTGTGTAGGATACGGATGTCTGTCACTGTGGTAGGACCGGAAGCCAGAGGCTAGAAACGGCAGGGATTCACAGAGCAACGTGGGGCGCTCTGGGGCAGCCGTGTGCTGGGGACCTGTCCAGACGCACCTCTGAAGGTCACACGTGCCTGGCACTTCGCAGGGGCAGAGGGATATTATTTCAGAGGAAGATGTGGCCGCGCCTGTGCTGCCTCCTCAGGGCCTTCGCTGTCTGTGACCAGGCCTTGGTCAGCAGGAGGCAGGGCGGCTTCACTGTATGTCTGTGTCCTCTGCATTGACCTCTAATCCACAGTGCTGGCCTGGAGGACTTAGGCCTGGCCAGTGACCCAGCTCAATTGCAGATCTATGTGTGTGTGTGCACAGAGCACAGGGTGGAATGGTGCTGAGAGCAGGGTGGCCAGGAAGGCCTGGGTGCCCTGTAACCTGCAGCTGCACCCTTCCCCTTCCCTGGGCTCTGTGCCATCTCCTGCGGGGCACTGCAAGGAGGGAGTCCAGGGATGGTTGCGATTCTCCGTGCTGCTGCTGGTCCAGCTGGTGCTGGTGGGTTACCCGCAGAGTCCGTGAGGAAGGGCAGGAGGCCCTCCATCCGCTGTGCTTCCTGTGTGTGTGTGTGTGCACGCGTGGGTGTGCAAGCATGTGCATGTGTCTTTCTCTGGCACTGAGGACGGGGACGCTTGTCTGATACTGGGGTTGCAGTCCTGGCCCTCCTTCGCTTCTGGAGGTTGAGGGTCTGGGCATGCGCTCTCAGTGCCTGGGTCCTGCGGTCCCCTTTGGAGACAGGCCAGGGGGCCAGGGGAGGGCAGTGGGGTCAGCACAGCCTGGCCTTGTCACTCTCTCAGCCTCTCCTTGGTGTGCTGTGGGGACACCTGGCCCCAGTGGGTCTGGGAGTCCTGGGCATAGGTGTGACTCTGCAGAGGCCCTCGGGTCCCCGCCCACGATCCAGGCCTGTCAGTGCTCCTGGACAGTGGGCAGTCACCCCCTCGGCCCACAGCAGCCCCTTGGAGGGCAGCACTGTTGACAGCGTGACTGAATCCTTGAAGCAGCCCTGCCTTCCGACATCAGTGGAGACAGCGTCCCCGGCAGGCGGGGCTGTGGCAGAGCTCCCAGAGCACTTGTGCTAGGTTCCTCCCCCTCAGGGAAGCTACGGGAGAACCCCTGTCTGGTCTGAGTGGTTTCCTTCTCTCTGTGCCAGCAGTCCTGTCTGTCAGAAGGTGACCTCGGGAGTCAAGTTACACATCTGTGGCTGGAGCTCCCACGCTGGATTCTGGCAGCTGCAGGCCTGTACTTGTGTGCATGTGTGGGGTGTGTGCGTATCTGTGATGTGGTGTGTGTGTCTGCATGCACAGAGTATATGTGTGCATTTCGGGTTGTGCTGTTCTGTATGTGCATACATTGTGTTTGTACACCCATGGTGCACACACACGCTTCTGTGTTGTGTGTAAACATGTGTGGGGTGTGTGGTGTGTTTGTGTGATGGTGTATGCAGGCCTCGTACTTGTGAGTGTGTGCGTGAACGTGTCTGTGTGCCTGGTGTGTGCGTGCACATGTACGGTGCACCACAGTGCCCTGAGGCATGTTTGCTTTGTGTTTGTGTGTATGATGTATATGTTGTTGCATGTGCATACATGGTATGTGCATGCCCGTGGAGTGTATGCATGTGTGGTGTGTGAGTGTGGTTGTGTGTGTATAACGTGTGCACACTGGCACCTTGATCAGCAGACTGCTGGAGCTCACAGCACCCTGGGACAGGGACACCCTCCTCTGCAGACCCAGGCCGTGCAAAGCAGCTGGGTCTCTTCCCTGCCCGTCGGCATCCAGCATGGCCTTTGAGTCCCCGAGGCAAGAGCGGGGTTGGGAGGGCACCACCAGGACGAGGCTTCACCTGGAGAAAGACTAGGCTTTGCCCGCTTGCCGCACCGAGCATGAAGCAGCTGTGGATATCAGGGGACACCCTGGCTTCCAGCCGCCAGGCATCAGTGGGGGCTTGGCTTTGTGCAGAGGCGCCGAGCCCTGGGTCACTGGGGATGGGAGGCCCGTCTGGAACTAAGCTCCAGGGCGACACCTCTCTTAACATCCCTGGTCTGGAGTTGTCTCTACATGAATTTCAGTTCCTCGGGCCCAGAAGTTTGGCCATTTGATTTGCAGTGGTGATTTTGTGCGGCTGAGATGAGCTTCAGCAATGGGGCGGGGGGCACCTGTGAGCCACCGAAGCTCTTAGCTGCGCGGCAGCCTCTGGCTTCTGAAGATCACCCACACCCACATGCACACACACTCACCTTTATGCTGGGTCTTGTACACAAGCACACACACACACACACACACACGTGTGTGCGTGCATAATTATGTGTCCCATGCCCCAGGCATGCATGAGTTTCTGCCATGCTTGTAGGCCCTGTGCCACACAGGTTCATGTGTGCACGCTGGCCAGGTTCTGTGTCTCCCAGGCCAGCAGAGACACCCCACCTTGGGTGAGAGTCCAGGCATCCTTTTGGCAAGAGGAGAACCAAGCTCTTACCTATTGGCTGAAATTGGTACAAAACCTCTCATTTTGACAGTGGCCCCTGGGAGGTGCTCTAAGTACCTGGGCAGTTGGGGTGGGCTGTCTGGCACCAGGAGGAGCTCCCCCTTTGCTCAGGGGAGGAGGCACCTGAGGGGAAGCTCCCTCACGGAGAGTGCCTAGAGCAATGGCCAGCAACCCTAGGTGTAAGAGTGAGGCTGCTGACACCTTGCTGCCTTAGTTCAGTGAGGAGAAAGTCTCAGAAACAGCTACACTTCCGCGCTTCTGCTGGGCCCCAGGGCAGAGCTAGGCAGGTGGGGCGGCAGGGTGGTGGGGCGGGGTGGTGTCCCCAAGAGGCACATCCACCCGGGGCCTCTGGAATAACTATGGAGAGGATGTGGGTGTGTGGCCTTGTATAGAGGGCGTGGCAATGCGCACCTGTGGTCCCGCACTGGGGAGGCTGAGGCCTGAAGATCACGGGTCCAGCTCTGGCTGGGCAATGTAGTAATTTAATCATGTCAAAAAAAGAGAAAAAGATAAAAGGGAGACAGAGAGTAGAGTGGATCCCTGAGCTCACGAGGCCTCTGCCTGCGTCAGGATTTCAGGTTCCAGTCCCAGTTCTGTGAGAGACCTGGGTGGCTGTGGGCCGGCTCCCCCGCCCCTCCAGGTACTGTCCCCAAGCATTTTGGGGTCTCAGGAAAGGCGCCTGGGCCGACAGGGCCAGCTACTGTCCGAGGGGAGGAGGCCCCCGAGTCCTGGCGGAGACAGTTCCTTTCCCTGGGAAAGGCCTGCCTGGGGCTCCGTGAGCCTGGGGGAACGCTGACCCTTTGGTTGCCCAGTCTTGCACAAGGGCCAACCGCTGCCCCTGGCTTCAGTGTGCTCACGTCGCCCGCTCGCGGTGCAGACTACGGGGACCCACCCAAACCGGACCTCGTGTCCTGGCGGCCCTCCAGGCGTGTGGACCGCAGGGACGCTTTGATCTCGACGGGGCTTTGATTTAGTCGGCTCCGCCCACACCAAAAACAACAGCGACAGGGAGGGTGGAGGGGGGTGCCTTTTCCAGCAAGGGAGGTGGGCCGCCGCCTGGTTTCTGGGAAAGGCAGCGTGGAAGGGGAAGGTTCCCGGCACCTTGGTCACCCTGACCTGGGGCGGGGGGGGGGGGGCTGTAGGTGCCGGCCCCCCTAGGGAGCGAGGTTCCTGCCCCTTTGGTACCTGGATTGTGCCCCGCCCCCGCTGCAGGTGGCGGGAATCCGTTGGAACCGGGCCTGCTCTGCCTGCCCCCGGGTGTCGGCTTTCCCAGCGGGCCAGGTTAATGATTCCCTGCCCGTCTGCCCGTGCACCTGCGGCAGCGGCTCCCGTTCAGAACTCCCGGCCCTGGACCCCATCCCAGTTGCCCGCACCTACCCGTGCCCCAGACTCCAAAGACACAGCCACTTGTCCAGTGACCCAAAGTCCCAGGGACCTGGAGCAGTGCTTCTTAAACGTTCATTATATCGTTTTGTTTGTTTTATTCTTGGTAGCAAACACCTGCACACATGAGTGCGTGTCAGGACATTCTCGGTCGCATTACCTTTTTATTTATTGAGTTCTCTGGTTGCCAGCATGTGTCACTATGCATGGCACCGTTTTTATTTATTAGTCCACAAGGGCCGTGGGCAGCCATCACTTTTCCTGTGGGGGAGCAGGCACCCCGTCTTTCCCTTCCCCTCTGCCCCTTCCCCTGGCCCCAGAACACTGTCTCGGGCCTTCCTGTGCTCTTTCTTTTGCTCTGTAGTGCCTTTATCCTTTGCTGTCCCCTGTAAGACACAGCCTTGGGTCTGCAGGGCAGTCAGTGTGAGGTTGTCTGAACAGTGACCTCCAGGCCTGTCGCTGGAAGTCACAGAGGGCAGGAAGATCCTTGCCCTGGAGGCCCATGTTCTGCAGCCCTCCGGAGTTGCGACGTGGGGGCTTTGGTAGGCGTGGCCACACGCCGTGGGGCTCCGCTACTGCAGGGAGGTCAGCTGCTTGTTACCACACTTCTTTTCCAAATCGGAGCAGTGTCAGGGTAGAGCTGCAGCACAGAGGATAGACTGGTCCCAGTGCTCATCCATCCTGCAGGCCAGGCTGGCCTTGAACTCCCTGTGCAGCCCACCCTGGCCTCCAGCTCTGCCGTCCTCCCACCTCTGGCTCTGCCCCCCAAGTGCCCGGTCGCAGGCCTGTTCTGTCACCCAGCTTTTGGGCATGGCGTTTAAGTCACCCAGGCAGCACCGCAAGCCTGCACCGGTGCGTGAGTGTGTGGTCACATGATTGCTGGGTGTCTTCCCTGTTGGGAGTCCCCAATCGCAGAGGCGGGTGGCCTAGGCTGGCTCCTGCTGCACATTCACACTTCCCGGAAGGGGCAGCTCCCTGCTCCCTGTGCTGGGGTGTGGGGTGTGGATGCACCCAGAACTGGTGTCCCCAAGAGACTGTGTGGGTGTAGAGGCTAGATGGCCCAGAAAGCCAGTGAGACTAGGCATGGTGGCACATGCTTGTAATTCCAGCACTCGGGAGGCTGAGGCAGGAGGATCAGTGACAGTTCGAGACCAGCCTGGGCTACAAAAGTGAGCTCAAGGCCAGCCTGAACTGCATAGCGAGACCCTGTCTCAAAAAGACAAACAACAACAACAGATAAACAAACAAAACACAGAACAGTGGAGCTGCGTGGAAGCACCTGGCACCTTCTCTCTCTGGGCAGTGACAGCGATAGCACCCGCGCCCTGACAGCCTCTACCTGGGCCTTGCTCCGGGCCCTCATCTGAGTGAGCAGGCTCCTCCTGCCTCAGCTTCTCAGAGTGTGGTTGTAGGCATGGTATTTCATTATTGTTGCTTTGGGTATTGATTTTTAAAGTCGGCTGTGCAGATCAAACCCAGGTCAGAGGCATTAGCGAGCTGTGCTGGGGCAGGGGCGACAGCTGATAGCTTCATTACTTTGGGCTGGGCTCTGGTTTTGATTTGTACTACAGACTGTAAAACGTGTTGCTTGAAAAATAACAAAGCCAGTGTCAGTCTGATAGCTCAGTGGATTAAAGGACCTGCTTAGGTAGACCCAGGGCTAGGGGGTTCGATCCCCAGCGTACCACGGTGTGCCACGGTGTGCCATGCTGTGCCGGCCCTGGGGTGCACTGAGAAGGCAATTGAGACTGCGCGTGGTGGTGATCCCAGTACTTGGGAGGCTCAAAACAGGAGAATCACTACGAGTCTGATCTGTGTAGGGAGACCCTGTACTAAATACAAAGGGGAAGAAAAAAAAAAAAAAAAAAAAAAAAAAAAAAAAAAAAAAAAAAAAAAAAAAAAAAAAAAAAAAAGAGCCACCACCATGCCCGGAGGGTTGCAAGTAGGAGCCCAGCCTGGGAGATTTAGTGTTTAGTGAGACCCTATCTCAAAATAAAAAATAGAAAAGGTCTGGGTACACAGCTCAACAGCAAGGCCTTATGTTTAAGCCCCGGTATGGAAGGAAAACAAAACTGCAAACTGTCCATGATTACTTGTAGGAAAGGCTCAGGAACCAGCTCATTCTAAAACTTGGTAAATGCAGGGACGGAAGGAGCACAGAGGCTCCTCTGGGCCCCGCCTTCTCCAGGACCAGCTTTATAGAAGGCGTAGGGTTTCCAGATAGAGGAGGAGACAGCCCCCTAGACAGAGCTAGAGCTAACTGACCAGCTCGGGAGGCCTCACTGATCCACGGAAGTGGGCCCAGGGCGCTGCAGCTCCCGAGAAAGAGTGGGACAGGCCGGCCTCGTCCTCGTCCTCATCCTCGTCCTCGTCCGGCCAAGCCTCGGCCCATCCGCCACAATAGGAAGCCCGGGCGGGAGCTGTTGTGAAGTTAAGACCAGAAATCTGTAGGATGTCCAGCAGGTGATATGCTGGGCAAGATGACCCGGACGTGGTGACGTGAGCTGCTTAGGAGGAGCTGGAGCCAAGCCGGATGGTGCAAGCCTGTGATTCCAGCAGCCAGGAGGCTGAGACAGGAGGATCGCAGGCTTGAGGCCAGTCTGAACTACGTAGCAAGAGACTCTGTCTCAAAAAAGAAAGAGGGGGAAGGACACATTTGTTAAAGGAACTGGTAAAGTAAATTTAAGGTTTACGGGGGTCATTACTAGATAAAAGACTGAAGAAACCAAAAATAGGTGTTTGAGAAATCTGAACATTGAATAGATACTTTTTAACATCAAAGGAATTATTGGAGCCGGGCGTGGTGGCGCACGCCTGTAATCCCAGCACTTGGGAGGCTGAGGCAGGAGGATCGATGCGAGTTCGAGACCAGCCTGGGCTACAAAAGTGAGCTCAAGGCCAGCCTCAACTGCATAGCGAGACCCTGTCTCCAAAAGACAAAAAAAAAAAAAAAAAAAAAAAAAAAGGAATTATTGGACAAGGAACTGGTATGTTGAGGTTCCATTTTTTTAAACTAACCTTTTAAGGATGCCTACTGAGCTCTTTCCTACGTTCATATTTTCCTGCCCTCATCCCCTTCCCTCCCCTCCCCCCTTTGCCCTCCCTCCCCTTCCCCTTTGGTATTACTAGGAATTAAGCCCGCTGAGCAACGCCCTAGCCGTCTTCCTCAGAGTTTGAGACAGGGTCTCTGTAAGTTGCTAAGGTGCCGACTGTGGGCTCAGCCTCAGCCTCCCAAGGGCTGGGATTGGGGCCGTGCTCCTCCACCAGGCCCGCTCTGACAGAGCTTCTGGGTGGAAGTGTTGAGCTGTGGTGTATCCATCTGCCCAGCGCCTGCTCTGTGATGCCCTGGCCCTGGCCCTGGCCACCAGCAGGAACCTGGGATGTGGTCCCTCGTGGGCCAGCACTGTCCTTGAGAGAGACGGGCCTGCTCCTGCAGAGTGGCTGTGTTCTGGACCTCCCTGACTGGTCCCCAGAGCCACCTCTGCTGTACCCCAGAAGGCAATCTTAATCTTAACACCATCCATAACAGGGGCAAATTGGAGACAAGATAATCTTTGGACCAGGTATGCTGGCGGGATTCTATGCCTGCAGTCCCAGCTCCTGGAAGGCAGAGGCCGGAGGATCCCAGCCCGTAACTATGGGCCTCCTGGCCTGGGGTAGCTTCAGGACACAGGCCTGGAAGGGTCCTGTGCTCACCAGGTGCTGATGTCCCAGTGCCGGAGGAGGAGGGGTCCTGGGGTGTGGTCTTCCTCGAGTAGCAGCTGACAGTGATAAAGAGCAGTCAGGCTGTCAGGTGTGGCTGTAAAGCAAGCATGCGTCTTGCTGGCCCGGTGGGGCCACCCTGGGCCGCGTCACATGAAAGCCCAGGATGGACAGCTGCGGGGTGGGGGTGACCACAGTGGGCTCAGTGTCGGTGTCCTGGCTAGGTGCCCAGGACCTTGCCCTTCCTGTCACCCCTGAGTGTGAAGTGACATGGAGGCGTCCGACAGGTCGGGTGACCTTCACGCTGCCTGCGGCCCCTGCCCGGCCCCACATCCAGCTACAGTCTGGCCTGTATCTTGCAGTACAGGAAGCTCAGAACCGGTTGAGCACCTGCGGAGGTTGGGCCATGAGCCTGGAGACTCAGCGCTTCGTCTCCACGGCCCTGCACCCTCTGTTTGGGTGTTGTGGCCTTTTTTCTTTTGCTTTCTTTATGCAGGGACCAAACCCAGAGCCCTGGTGCTGGGCTATAAGCCCCCATCCCTGTGTGTTTCTGTTTTTGAGACAGGATACGTATGAGTCAGTCCCTAAGCCTCCTAGACTGTGCTTGAACCCACGACCCTCCTCCCTTCGCCCCTCGGAGCGCTGGGATCACACAGATACCTGCACCACCACACCTGGCTGGGTGGTTTGTTTACGTTTTTTAAAATTGGAGGCACTGGGTCAGATTCCTGGATGGACATTTGCAGTTCTGTTTGGAATGAGACACAGGAAAAACAAGCTAGGGAGGGGAGCAGGAGGAGGTGAGGGGTAGGCGGCACCGCCTTCGCCCCAGCCGGAGGCTTCTGCTAGGGAGCCCTGGGCAGCTGGCCAGGGCCCAGGAAGGACACGGCGCGGCTTCCTGGGCTGGCCGTCCACTTCTTCAGGCCCCGGCTCGGCCTGGTAGCTATACCTGCTGTCTGCTGGCGGCCTTCTTTGCTGGGTTCCCGGGCAGGGAGCCGCCACCTGACCCGGGCCACCTGCAGGCAGGCCAGCAGGGCTCCGTGCTCAGCACCGCGCTGTAGGGGCAGGAGGAGGAGCTGAGGAGCTCGGTAAGGCCACTCCGCCCACGCCCTCCTGCCCTGGCTTCCTCCCTCCGCCCCAGGAGGGAGCCTGTGTCCCGAGAGCAAGGCCTCTGCAGCCCGCCGCCCAGCCGTCCCCCTGCGTACCCTGCTTCCATATGCTCCCAGCAGCCAGCCCAGCCTGCAGTCTTCGTAATCCTGCCACTGCCCCTGGCAAGTGCCCAGAGTGACCCTGCTTCTGTGAGCTCCGCCTGGGCGCTTTATCGGCAGTTCCACCCCAGTGGCGGCTGCGTTTGAGGACTGTGAGGACTGCGCCGGCCATCCGAGATCCCAGTAACCGCTGTTTTTTTTTTTTTTTTCTCACTGGATGGGAAAGCCTGTCTGGCTTCTGTGCTGTGCTCCTGCTGGGGGTTGCTGTTCCTCTCTGAGCTCTTCTCGCGTCTGTGCAGGAGGCGCTGCCCTTAGGGGTTCCAGGAGACTGAGGTGTTGAGGGTGTGTTTCCCTAGCCTAGCACCGTGGCAGGATTTTCCATCCACAGGGTCCTTCTCCCGGCTTTCCCCCTGTCAGGGTGGTCACCACGCTGCCCTTGAGTTTAAGGAAACCGAGGCAGGGGGCGTGACCAGCGCAAAGCAGGCTTCATGGGGGATCGGGGTACTCTGAGGTTCCAGGGCCTGCCCCTTGTGTCCCCTGAGAATCCCTGTAGCGGTGAGGCAAGCCAGCCGGGACTGCCGGTTTGTTGCCTGTCAGCTTCGGTCTTACTATTTTTTCAGGACCAGATTGAACTCAGGGCTCACACACTGAGCTGCACCAGCTTTGTATTTTGAAACAAGGCTCCACTAAGTTGCCCGGCTAGACGCTGGCTGACTCGTGGTCTTACTGCCTCAGCGCCGGCACTGTGCTGGGATTACAGGAGTGCATACTGGGTTTTCTCGCAC
>PVJA010000891.1:95519-144339 GCA_004027025.1 Myocastor coypus | reverse complement strand
ATGGATGGATGGATAGATGGATGAGTGGATGGGTGAGTGGGTGGATAGATGGATGGGTAAGTGGATGGGTGAAAAGGTGGGTGACTGGATGGACTGATGGATGGATGGATGGATGGATGGGTGGATAGATGGGTGAGTGGATGGGTGAGTGGGTGGATGGATGAGTGGATGGGTGAGTGGGTGGATAGATGGGTGAGTGGATGGGTGAGTGGGTGAGTAGAAGGATGGATGAGTAGAAGGATGGATGGATGGATGGATAGATAGGTGAGTGAGTCAGTGGATGGATGGATGGATGGATGGATGAGTAGAAGGACGGATGGATGGATAGGTAGATAGGTGAGTGAGTCAGTGGATGGATGGATGGGTAAGTGGGTGGGTGAATGGATGGACTGACGGATGGATGGATGGATGGATGGATAGATGAGTGGGTAGGTGGGTGGGTGGATGAGTGGATGGGTGAATGGGTGGATGGATGGATGGACGGATGAGTGGATGGGTGAGTGAGTAGATAGATGGATGGGTGAGTGGATGGGTGAACGGGTGGGCGGGTGGATGGATGGATGGATGTGTAAGTAGATGGGTGGATAGATGGGAAAGTGGATGGGTGAATGATAGATGGATGGATGGATGAGTAGAAGGATGGATAGATGGATAGGTAGATAGGTGAGTCAGTGAATGGATGGATGGATGGATGGATGGATGGATGGATAGATGAGATGGCTGTGTAGATGGATGAACACATAGAAGTCTGGGAAGATGCATGGGTGGGTGATTCGATGGATGGTGGGTGGCTGACGGATGAGTCCTACCATAGCACTCAATAAAGACTAATAATGACTTGAGTTCAGTTGCAGGACTTCTCTGGAGAAGATGGGTCAGACTGGTGCAGTGTGGCGAGGAAGTATAGAAGGTGATACAGCCAGTAGCATAGAGCCAAGTGTGGCCAGAGCTTACTGTGGGGCCCTTAGCAGCTCATCAGCTTCCTGTACCTGAATGCTCCCAGGGAAACGGAACAAAGGAGATCACAGCCACATCCGTGGTGGCACATGTCCACCAGGTCTGCCTAGACCATCCTCTCTCTGCAGCCCCCCCCCCCCCGGCCGAGCGATCTTGGAGCCACATGCTTGGAACCCTAAGTGGGGCTGGCTGCTCACACAGCTTAACGCAAAGGCACTCTCCGGGTTCATGGACCCCTCAAGACTGGAAGGTGGAAGAGGATGGACACCTGTGCCCATTTGACAGACAGATAAACTGAAGCCCAGCTTGTCTATGCCAGAACAGACACTACACAAGAGCTACAGGAGCCCTACAGCCAGGTCAAGAGCAGAAAGACAAAGGCCTTCAGATCCACTCCACCCCATCACCTCCCAACCTCGCCCTGCCTAGGATGGGTGGTGACATGCCAGTGTTACCTTTCCAGGCCAGTGGCGTGGGGACAGGCAGCAGCAACCCTCCTCACACCCCTCGTGGCATTGGTCTGACCCTTGACAGCGCCCTCAGCTTCCTCCTGGGGATACACAGGGGAGACAGACATGGTGAGCAGCCAGGGACGCCAGCAGCCACCCGCTCCCTCCCAGGCCTGTCTTCACTGCAGGGTTATCTCAGTGGCCTCTGGGCCCCTTCAGCACCCGGGATGCCTGATTTATCACAGCCTCCGCGTCCTCCAGCCCCACCACACACCAAGGAGCAAGCCTGCTCCTCCTGCCGCTCCTCCTACTGGGATTTTAAAAACTGTATGCACATCTAACTTTTGTTTCTTCTGGGGCCCGGGGACTTCAGCTGTCTTTTTCTTCTTGGTAAGAGCAACAGAAAGCCATTGCCTTCCTGTGTGGCCCCAGGCAGGGTGACGGGGAATTGTCGGGGTATTTTTAGCAAGATGTACAAAGCCATTCTTGGTCACCTCTCTCTGCCATGTCTGGCTTTGAGGAATTATCTTCCATGGCCGGTCATCGCCCGGCCATTCCCTGTCCTCCTGGCAGTCACTTTCAAAGCCACTCTCTGACCCCTGCTGGATTCCTATGCCATTACGAATCACTTATCGGGTCTCTGGCCGACACTTGGCACCATTTTACCCACCCCATTCCTCCTGTTTTGCCTATAACTAGTTAGCGGTGGACCAGAAACAGACAAAAGAGAAGAGGTCTATGACCAGTTATTTTGTGTCCCCAAACGTAAAGCCTTCTGTTGTGCCCCTCACAATTACTATTTAGAGCCGAGGCCTAGATGGAAGATGATTCAATTAAAATTCACCTTAAAAATAAACAAACAAACAAACAAACAAAAGTTTTAAAAGGGCCCAGCAGGATGGCTCAGTGGTCTAAAGCACCTGCTTAGGAAAGCTTAGGCGGCGGCAGGGAACGAGGTTCGATCCCCAGTACCACATGCTGCGCCAGTCCTGCCCTCAGGGCAGGCTGAGCCGGCCATAAAAATAAATAAATAAACAAACAAAATTCACCTTGACTTCACTGTTTTTTTTTTAAAGCCCCAATAAAACTGGCCTTGTCCACAGCAGTTGCAGCCATGACATAACTAGTTTGGTAGGCCAATAACGTATTTCTACTACTCTTTCATAAACAGATAACTCACATAATAAAGATCTGCATTCTTGTTAGTGTTACCTAACTCTAGAATTTTGTCAGACATGAGTAGAGTTTCCTAGGTCAAGTTCTGGCAAACCTATCATGGCGCAGGAGCTATCTCAGGGGACACAGGAAGAGAGAAGTGTAGAGACGAGCCAGTGAGCTGACAGGAGAGGGGTTAAAGGTCTGGTGTGCTGGCCTCCTCCTCACACTGGGCCCGACCAGGCCTCTCCCACACTTGAATTTTCTTTGAGAACTTAGGTGGGTATACACAAGGCCTCCTAGGATACAGTGTCCCAAAGGAAGGTGGAACTCTTAGGGCCTAAGATGGCACCTTTTCCCAGCCTTCTCTGGGACCTCTGATTTTCTGCCATCCCTAAACCCACAACCTGCACTCTTGGTTCTTGATTCTGTGGGTCTCGCTTGCTACTTTGGGGGCAGAGCCTAGAGATCTTGGCAGCCACAGCCCGCCGGTCTCTCGGCTGCTCTCAGAACTTCCTTGTTCTTCCTGCAGGCTGAAGACCCCAGCTGGGCTCCTGGCGGGCCCTGCTGCCTGCCTCTCTGACTGAGAACAGGATGTGGTGTGAGGAGGGGGACGGGAGTATGGGGTCAGGTGGGGAGTGGCCTGGGGATGGGACTTCCTGAAGCCAGATCGGTTTACCACAGTCAGTTGGGCCCAGGACCACACAGCTGTGAGTTATAAATGTCCCTGTCAGAGCCAGGGCTGGGAGGCCCTGCTGTTGGGGAGGTGCAGAGGGTCCCGGGTGCCCACCCTGGAGGCCTCCCTGGCCACTGTCTGTCCTCTTAGTGGTACCTACTGAGTGACAGCCCTCGGGACACCTGGACTGACTGCACTCCTCTGTGCAATGCCCCCATGATGGGGGTCTGATGCTACCTCCCTGCTCCTCCAGGGGTGAAACTTGCGGTTCCCATGGCCCTGGGAGCTCCCAGATAGCAGGGCATGCCCTGAGCCAGGCTGGGCAAACCCTTGGCTTGGCACCGTGCCAGCGCCCCCACCACAGCTACAGGGGCAACTGCTTCAAATCTGCAACCTGCTTCAAATCTGCAACCTGCTTCCCATGGCCCCAGCTGCCCCCCAACCCATCCTGGCCAGGCTACCCACCAAGGCAGGTGCCAAGCTGGGGGTAGGTCCCAGCTGGTGAGCAAGGGTCTCAGTGTGGATATTGGGGCTGCAGGAGATCTCCCTCAAGTCCCAGTCTCTCTGTATCTCGTCTCTTGGGCTCCTGTAGCATGGGGAAGCAGGAGGCCAGCCGCCCTGAGCAAAGCTGTCCTGGACCGACACGTTAGGTCACTGAAGCCCTGGTTAGGACCACCTTCCTACTGGGGCCGCCAGGGTGGGAGGCACCGAGCCAGACACAGGAGCACCATCATCGAGCCAGTGCGGTTCAGGTTTACAGGGAATGAAGTTCCTACAGATGCTTCGAGGGGCTCCTGCTTTTAAAACTATATAGCGTTACAATGGTGTATTCAGGCTCAGCAATCACAGAAAATTCCCCCACTAGGGACCTAGGGAACTTAGGGACCCAGGCCCCTTTCCTGTGAGGCCTCAAAAGGCTTCCAGTGCCATGATCACTTACCACACCTCACCCTTGGAGGCCTGGCAGTTCCTGGCTCCGCTAGACCTTTTACCCAGAGACATGAGTTTGTCAGGGAGTTCCCTTCTGCTCTCGATGACAATGATGAATCTAATAATAATAACATCTAAGTTACAAGACTTTTAGAGGGGCCAGGGAAATAGCTCCACGGCACAAGTGCCTGCCTGGCAAGTGCAAGGTTGTGAGTTTGAACCCCACTTCTGCAAAAGTAAAAATAAATAAATAAAAATCAAAGACTTTTAGCTGTATCATCCTAAGTAGTGCATGTGGATTAATTCATTTAATATCATGGCAACCTAGAAGGTAGGGTGCTATACTAATTTACCAATGAGGAAACAGGAAGGTCAAGAAACCAGCCTGAGGTCACCCAGCCTGCCAGCCAACACTCAGGCACTTGCCGATCCTTTCTGCTCCCTGCCTAGAGGAGCTGGGTGGTTTCCAACAGTAGCAGCCACTGCTCAGTAGCCCCCCTTTGCTGAAACCATTCATTCCCCCTACATGAGGGCTCCCAGCGTGCACGGCACCAAGATCTCAGTGGTAAAGGGCCTCCTGCTTGCCTCCCTATGGTGCCCCGGGTCCTGTGCCTACAGACTCTACATGGCTGGCAAGGTATGCCAACTGCAATAGCAGATGGAAGGTCAAGGGTCCCTGGCTCAGAATCTGGCTCCCTAAGGTTTCACGAGGCCCTGTGGCTCTGGGCAGCCGTGGGCAGCACTAGAACCCAGGCCCACAGCCCCAGAGCCCTGGGAGCCTCTCCCTTGATGGCTGGCCATGAGGCCCTCCCCTGCCCATTGCCTCTGGGAGGGCAAACGACTCTTCTCTCTGGGGGCTACATGCAAGGCAGGAGAGAGGGAAGCGGGATCCCCAAGAATGTCTGTTGCCTCACAGGATAGAGCTGAAAGCCAGAGGCCAGACAAATGCTGCCCCGGGAAGCTCCCCGTGTGGACCTGCCCTCCAACCTGGCATCACCCTCTGGCCCTCCACTGCGTCTTCACGCTGGTTCCGAGACACTGGAAAACAACTCTGTGCCCCATCTTCGTTAGTTACATAGCCTTAAAGCGCTTCACACCAATCACTGTCTTTTTACGTAGCCGCATCTTCGGCAACAGTTATCTGTGAAATCATGGGTTTGATGGAATAATTACATGTTTTTTTAATCCACATGAAAATAAATACGGAATGCTATGATGTGAAATTCAGACCCTGGCGCATGTCATAGCAGCCCACAGTGTGTAGACAGCTGAAGAGGTGCAGGCTGGCTCTGGGGGGCTTGGCCCACGTAGCCCAGGGCTGTGCAGAGACATGGTGGGGTCACACAGGCTCAGCCCAGCCCTTCTTTAGACAGCGTGAGACTCCCTACTTGCAAAGGGGCCTCAGCCAGGCTTGCTGGGAGTGCTAGGCCTCTCTGGACCTCAGTTTCTCTGTGAGAACAGAAACAGTACAGGCACCGGAAGTTCTTCCCAGCTCCACCAATCAGACAGCAGTCCCCAAAACTCTAGCAGAGCCCAGTGCTCCTGGGCCTCAGACAGGCCCTCTGACCACGGTGATTCCCTGACCCCTTCCCTTCTACCCAGCCAGGGGCCTCCAGTGGCATCTGGTGCAAGAGGAGACAGGGCCATCCTGTGTGACAGCTATAAAATTAGATAATCAGCTAATCACCAGCAAATTAGCATCCCATCTTTACATAGAACAAATATAGTATTTACGTAAAAGTTGTTAGGAGTTTCTCTCTTTTTAATTAGCAGAAATAAATGCAAAATGAATGGTAATTAGGCAGCTGATGGATTCGGTAGTACAATTATGCCTGCAGCAGCGCCCCAGTCCTTAAACACTGCGCTCCCAGGAATCAGAGCAGCCTGTTTATGTAATTTATTTATAAAACAAAGTTAACGGGAACAGAGGGCTGAGGGCTGGGCTGCTGCAGAGGGGTCTTGGCTGCGGGCGGCGCCCTGGGCAGGGAAAGCTGCAAGGCCCTGGATACGAGGCCACTCTGCAAGTGTCTATTTCAGGCTCGCATGTGTCTCTGGGGGCTGGGAACAGGCCTCCCCGGCAGGAAGTCGACTGGATGGGACTAAGGAGCTGGCGGCAGCTGTCTCTTTCTCTCGCTGCTCCCCACTTCTCACTCACTCGTTTGCAGGCTCTAGACCTCACCAAGCACTCCTCTGTGCCCCAGCCCCAAGCGCAGAACGAAAAGTAGTGTTTTTCCTTGGCTTCTGGAACTCAAGGAAAAACTAGATCCGGGAGTCACACACCAAACACGCGAAGCGTATGTTCTGGAACAGTGGCCCACCCAGTGCTGCCGGAGCCCAGACTCGGAGATGGAAGCTGGGTTTTGAAGAGTGGGTAGGAGTTCTGGGGGAAAGGCAGGAAACAGCAGGAGTGAAGTCAGGGAGGCGGAACGCAGCGCCGTGTGGCCACAGCTACAGTTACGAGGGCGTCAGGAGTCGAGGCTGGATGACACGCGGGGTCTTGGGTGCCAAGCTTAGGATCAGGCTTGATTCCAGAAGACACAGAATGGTCTGAATGAAGGCCATGGGGCAGTCCCTGCCCAACCACTGCCCGCTGAGATCCCCTCCCCCGCCCAGGCTGAGCGAGGGCCAGGTGGACAGGCCATTAGAGGCAGCTGGCCAGCCACCGAAGCAGCAGGGCGGGAGGCTAACCTGATTACAGGCCAGGAGGTCTGTCTGAGGGGCAGGGGGGGGGAGGCAGAGCCCAAGCGCCCGCTCAGGAGAAGGGCACACCAGGCCACATTTAGGTCCCCCCTCGGGTGGGCACCTGTGTTTACTTGCAGAGTCCCCTGCCTTGATCCCCTCCCTTGAGGGCTGGAGACCTCACCAAGCCTGGGGGAGGGGAGGCAGTGATGCCCCAGAGGCCGCTGCTTGTTGTGCAGTGACCTTGAAGAGCCACTCCTACTCCTGGGCCACAGCGCTGTCTCCAAAACAAAGGCCTCTGCTGCTCTGGGGGAGGGGCACTCTGAGTAGGGTAGGGACTGAGCGAATCAGGGCAACCTTTAGAGCTCCAGTTTACCACAGTCCTTGCAGTCTCCTCCTGCCCCGCTAACATCCCTCCGAACCCAATTCACAGGCCTAGGGAGGCAGCTGAACTGAGACTTGGGAAGGAGCCCCACCCCCACCCTGACAGTAGATGGCCTGTGACTCACCCTCTACAGGCCGGCCTTCACTTTGTGCTCTTGAGGAGCTAGGACACCTCTCCCTGTGCCTCTCTCTAAACTGGGAATGACCTCTGGCCGTGGGGCCACAGGGTCACTAAATAGCTCAGCGAAGCCCAGACACATGGCAGCCAGTGTAAAGCAGCAGGGCTCCAGTGTAGGTTCGGGGCCTGGGCTGTGTGTGTGTCATCTGGGGGCATCCTGGTCTCCTAAAGGAAGACAAGATAACACTGCACACTTCTCAGCTCTGTAACTCTGCCTCCAGCTCTGGAACACAATCGTCCAACGCTCTGCAGCGATGGTCTTGCTTGTGCGGTGCACCGCCACCAGTGCACTCTCGGGTCCCGCCCATCTCCTGACTCCACCCCCAGCCACAGGTGAGGTGAAGCCGCTGTGGGGTGGGGTGATGCCTGGGGCAGGTGACGGGTGCGGCCCTCTTCACCTCTTGGCTTCGGGACTATGAGAAGTCAATGGATCTGTGCCGTGAGCACATCATTAGAACAGGAAAAACTCTGCAATGGAATTGATTTGTTTAAATATAAGAACACGCCGGGCGTGGTGGCACACGCCTGTAATCCCAGCACTCGGGAGGTTGAGGCAGGAGGATCAGTGTGAGTTCGAGACCAACCTGGGCTACAAAAGTGAGCTCAAGGCCAGCCTGGACTGCACAACGAGACCCTGTCTCAAAAAGACAAAAAAATAAAATAAAATAAATATAAGAACACAACAGAAAACCAGGGAAGCTGAGAAAGGCCCAGAGCAAACAAAACCTGAGGCAAGATGCTAACTGGCCGGGACCCCTTCCCTGCCAAGGCTACCACCTGGGTGGGTGACCGTGCCACCTGGCACAAAGGGTGCTCAGGGACGCTCTCAGCAGCTGGGGTGTTTCTGCTGTGTTGCTCTGGGAAGTGACTTTGGTCCAGGCACCTGTGGTAATGGGACAGGGATGAATTCTGGCCCTAGCCCCGAAGGCACTGGGGGGGGGGGATGAAAGACCAGGAGGGCTGAGCTGGCTGGGGTCCCAGAAGCTGAGGGAGAGGGTGTTAGGGCAGGACAAAGGTCAGGGGCTAGGGGTGGAGGGGTTCCCCAAGAGCTAGGAAGCACCCACAGGCCACGGACACGACGCCACGCACCTATCTCACAGTGCCGGTGCTGGTGAGAGCCGACTTTGCCGATTCTTTCCGTATGCTAGCATGCTCTAGATGCTTTACACAGTCCGGTCGCTGAATCCTACCGCCCCGTGAAGGGGGCTTCACTTCCCTCATTTCACACAAGGTGCCGCTGAGGTGCAAAGTGACTGTTCAAGTGACTGCCCAGGTCACACAGAAGTTCAAGGAGACATCTGAGAAGGGACTGGGATGGGCAGCGTCCAGAGGCGCTGGTCACCTGGTCACCTGGGCACCACCTGGTGAGGCTGAGCAGGTACCACACAGAGTCTGCATGTGGCTGCCCCAGTCCCACAAAGCCTCAGAGCAAGGGCACAGGCTGGCTGCTCTACGGGCTCCCCAGGGACCCTAACAGCACATCCTGGCGGCAGTGAGAAGCAGGCAGGTCCACAGGGGACACGAAGGGAAATTCACATGCACAGCACAGCAAGGCCCGCAAGGGTGGGCTGGGGACGAAGACTTCTATCCAGAAAAGAGATACAATCCTCACGGGACAGGAGGGGGACAGAGTTATCCTGACTGCTCCCCAGCCCTTCTGGGGAGAAGCTGCCACCACAATATGAGCGCTGAGCACAGGCCCTCCCTCAGCAGCCCTGACGGGGGGGGGGGGTGCTGCGGGCCACAGGCCACTGTCCTTCTGCTCTGTGCCCCACTGACCTTTACTTTATCAGCAGTGTTCCCCATCAATGCACCAGAAGGGCCAGTGTAGTCTCTCCCTGCTGCCCTGCCAGCCAGGGATGGGGGCGGGGTTCCCTCTACCCTGCTTCCACGGAAGAGGTTCCCAGAGTCCACAAGAGCTGGGAGCCAGCTGCCAGAGCCCTCGTATAAATAGGGAGACTGAGGCCAGGCGAAGGGCAGCCCAGCGGCTCACAGCCAACTGCAGGGCAGTGCTGGGCACAGTCAGCCTGCAGGGCATGACCAAAACCCGGCCATCCAGAGCAAGGAGGGAGGAGACTGGAGGCGGGGACAGAGCCTAGCAGAGGCTGGGTAAGGAAGGGTGACCAGGCAGGAGAGGGCTCTACAGCTAGCTCTACAGCGGGGAGGAAGCAGCAGAACTCCAACCACTGCAGCAAGCCCCTGAGCCAGGATCCTGTGGCCTTGGGGCCAGGGGGGCCGTTCAGACAGGGCACACGCAGCGTCACCATCCTGGTTTACCTGAGAGAGCGAGCGAGGTTTCCAAGATTCACAGCTCTCTGTGCTAGAAACAGCCCATTCTGACTCCTGATTTCCCTCCCACCCCTTTCAGGCTGTGTGTGGCCTCTGTGCCTCAGTTTCCTCCTCTGGAGCACCGAGGAGCTCACATGTGGTGCAGAGGACTGAACCTGATGATGGCTGCGAAGCGCACCGCATGTGACACGGATCACTCGGCATGTGGCAGGTGGCTGCTGTCATCAGCACAGCTGTGTGCTGACTCTCACTGCCCCGAGGCCCAGATAGCATGTGCCACACTTGCTCGTACCGGGCCCTTCCCTCAGGACGGGGCACAAGTTGCTAATTTAGACCTCATGCTATTTCCAGCATAGGAGTCAGCGCTATCCCCATTCCTAGGTGAGCAGACTAAGGCAGCCAGGGGCTATAGCTCATGCCTGGCCTCAATAGCTGGCAAGTCTTAAGCCCGGAAACCACCTCTGCTTACACTGGGCATACTCCAAAGCCAGCCGGCTCCTGGAGGAAGGCCAATGTCCAGAGGTTTCAGGTCACACTGACCCAAGGCAAGAACTGGCCAAACTCAGGCTGGTAGGCCTGGCAGGGATTCCAGGGCTGCCAGGAAAGGCATGAGAGTGTGATTTGGAGGAAACGGAGTCACCAATCTTTAGCTTGAGTCTTCAAGACCTTCTTTCAGCCCAAATTCATGGATCTAATTGATGAGGCACCCACGGAAAAGGAAAACTGAAGGGGAGGACACGGGCCTCCGGTCACTCTTGCCACACACCATGGGGAGTTGGCGATGCCCATGTGGGAGGGGACAAGTCGGAGGTCTGCAAGGGGCAAAGGCGGTGGTACAGAGTCCAGCTCCAGGCCCAGGCACCTCTTGGTAGCTGGCTGGTGAGACACGAGGAACCAGATGGGGAGTAGTGCTGAAAATGACAGACTCAGCCAAGGTGCAGCATGGGAAAAAGCCCAGGTACCAGGATCCTGAGGGATGGGGGGCTGGGAGAATAGTGAGGAGGTAGCTAGAAGCTCAGGGAAGGGGGAAGGGGCCTGAGTGCCTGGGAGGAGCCCCCACCCCACCCCAACCCCCGGCACAACCCGACCCAGGGAGGAGGAAGGGGGAGGCAAGGTGCAGGCAGGGGCCTCAGCGCACAGATCCCAGGGAGAGGAGGACCTTCCCTGCCGCCCTTCACCCAGCCACCCCTGCTGGGCCCTAGGAGCCCTAGAAACCACAGGCGAGCGCGCAGGCCGCAAGCAATTAGCTTCCAGCGCCCAGGAAAAAGGTCGCCAAGGCTGGCAGGCAGGCTCTGGCTGGGCAGGGTCCCTGGGAAGCTGGACCTGGTTATTTTTAGTCTCTTGATTCAAGAGGGAGAGGCCCTTCTCCCCACCAGGTAAATGTCAGCGCCACCACAGACCTGGCCAATCAAAGCAGGGGGAGCCCGGGAAGGAAGACAGTGCCAGGGCCCAACACCTGCTCACCCAGCAGCTCCAGCCATCAGCCTCTTCTCCACCGCCACTCCCACCTATTCTTGTTGTTTGCTTATTTATTTATTTATTTATATTTAGGGAAGGGTCTACAGGGTGTTCAGGATCCCGCTACACGTGATCCACCTGTTTACACAGCCTCCCAAGAGTTCGGATTACAGGCATGTACCCATTGAGCCATACCCAGGCTCAATTGCCGTCTCTGCACACCCTGGGGGCAGGACTGGCACTGCAGGCCTGGGGATTGAACCCTTGGCCCCTGTGCTTGTTTGCAGGCGCTTTAATCCACTGAGCTATTTGGCAGGCCCTATCAGGCTCCTCCCTGATACTCCTGTCTAGTAGCCCCAGACAAGAAGCTCCGCTGCGGTCCTTGGATCCCAGGTTTCCATCTCGTCTTGCCTGTGTGACCCTAGCCAAGTGTCACACCTTCTCTGATTCTAATGTATCCTTTTGGACACATTAGCAGGCATATCATAGGTCTGGGCCCATGAGGAAGCTCCAAGTTCAGGGAGATCTGCTGCCTCTGGCTTCAGGGTGGCTGCAGCGGTATGGTTCCTGAGCAGGACCCTGGACGGCCTCGCTGGCTGCCGGCAGAGCCCACACCCTGGTGCATGGAGGCTAGGGAGTCCGTACCTGTACTCTACTAAAAGAGAGGAGGGCAAGGAAGTGTCTCGGGCCCCTGCAGGCTCAGTAAACGCTCAGGGCATGTCCAGGGAGGTGCTGGGCAGACTGCAGGCCTGGCAGTGGCACGGAGGCCTAACAGGGCACCGGTCCTGCCTCTGGGTCTGCACCACAGCTGTGAGAAGCCATGCCCACCCCATCCCATCACTCACAGGAAAGCCAGGTCCATGTACGAGGGCTACCAGGCAGCCCAGGCTGATAGAGACCCCAGCCTAGCCAGGGTCTCGGCAGGCCTCAACCTCAGACCCTGGTACAGGCTCACATCTGCCCCATGCAGACCCTCCCTTTCAAATGCTGCCCTGCCATGGCTCCCGGACGCCTGCAGTGCAGAGATCTGAGGGAAACTAAGGCAGGAAAATGGGGCAGTCTGTGCTCAGGGACCTCTAGCACAGTAGAAACAAGGTAGAAACTTCATTTTTTCTGCTGCCATCTGGCCTCTAGAGGGCATCTCCAACCCCCTTTCCTTCACAGCTGTTTACACGGCCAGCCGCCCTGCCCTTGGCTCAGCTGGTACCTCAGCTGAAGGGCTACAGTCCAGTTCACTGTTGGGTTCATTCTTCAAGGGCCAGTTCCTGCCTCACCTCCTCTAGGAAGGCCTTCCTGAGCTCCTGGACCCCCAGAGGCCCCAGGCCCTTGCCCTAGGTAGTGCGGGTGCTATCTGGGGCCAGCCAGCTGGGTGCACTGCTTAGCTGGGGCAGCTGGGCTTCTGGGTGACACAGGCGGTCCTTGATTTCCCAAGGGAACTCTCCTTCCTAGAAGCTCTGAGGCCTGGACCTGATGTTGGTATCCACCCCTGACCCCGGGCTTACAACCTGAGGGGTAACTGCAGCAACCTTCCTGCCTCAGCCTCGCCGAAGCTAGGACTACAGGCTTGCCTCACCCCCTTCAGCTGTCCCGGTAAAGGGACAGGAGACAGGGTGCAAACGAGGCCCCACAGGGGACTGTGGCTGTTGGAAGTGCACAGGTTCCTCCTCGCAGACCACGTGGCGCCTGAGATGAGGCCGCAGAGGCTGTGGACACAGAGACCCAAGGAGTGTTCAAGGTGGCCCTCTACCCCAGGTGGTGACGCAGAGCTTGAGAGGCACAGAGTGAGCCCCATTTAGCAGGAGGGAGAACTGCAGGTTCTGATGCCCACGGGGCACTCTCTGCAGCACTCACGAGGGCAGAAGCAGTCACACACACACACACTGTGCCTGCCACAGTGGTGCTGCATCTCCCTACCCTGGACTCTGGGCTTCTCTGATCCTACCTTGTCAATGGACAGTCACGTGAGCTGAAGGTGGCAAAAGATGGTGGCACTTAGCTTCCCCTCCTGGCAGGAATGCTGGTAAGAGCCTGGTATTGCCTGGCAGTCAGGGGCCCAAGCGGAAGAGTCTACTGCACCTTGCCGGGCTTCTAGGCTGCAGCGAGCCCTCCCAGCACTCCCGTACAGCTTCCTCACACCCTGCTCTGCAGAATCCACGCCCGACTCTGTGCTTGTCCTTCGAAGCCCTTGGGAGCTGAGAGCAGAGACCCCAGAATGCATCTGTAGGGTTTGGGGCACCTGTGCCAGGACCAGGCTGATGTCACAGATGTCCCACACCAGCTTGTGGGTGAAGGGGTCACCAGTGGCACCCCAGGGACCATGCTAGGCAGTCTGGTGTCATAGGGAAAACTCACGATAGACAAAACTAGGCCCAAGTGCACATCACCAACAGCTCTGTGACCCTGGTGAGACATCCTAAGTTCTATGTTCCCACCTCTATACAGTAGGATAACTTCAGTCATCTTCCTGATAACTGAGTCGCTCCTGTCCTTGAAAGGTGTTCTTTGTGACCACCTAATCCAATACAACCACCAGCATTACAAACTAACGAGCAGTAGTCCAGAGAGGCACAGCAACTTATTTAAGGGCACACAGCAGGTCTGTGGTGACAAAAAAGGCCAGTTCCGGGCCTGCCAGGATGATTAGCCCTGGGCAGGAATGAGAAGCAGGCTTCAGACTATTTCCAGCCCCGGGCTGGGATGGGGGTGACGGAGCGGGCAGGGGGCGGGCTGTGCATTCCCAGCTGGCCTGCAGACTGACAGGCTCGCCGTGTGCATGTCCCTGGAATCCCAGTCCTGTGCGCCCATGGCTGGGTGGGGCTGGGCGCCGGGCACTGACCCAAGCACCCGGGTCTTTGCAACCAGGCCTTTACCACCTCGTGACCCGGAAGCACTCCCTGACAGCTGCAGTGCATAGCTGGTCCTCGGGGCTGTCCCAGAGCTGAGTAGCAGCCAGGCCATGATCTCCTGTGCACCCCAGATGCACCCCAACCAGCCCTGTTCTATGTCCCTTCCTAAGATCACACAACCACTCCTCTCTTCAGGACCCCTTGCCAACCACCGACAGCCTGGGGATAGCCCCCCATGCACCTGTCTGTGGCCACCAGCAGGCCTGACTTTGCAAAGAGGTGAAATCACAATCCAAAGCCCCAAAAAGAGGGGTAGTGCTGGAAACACCCCAAAGCCTAGACCACGCCCGTACCCCTAATCATGGCAGTGTTCTCTCATTTGACCATTGAGTGTTGAGTTGTTTTAGGTTTGCTTGTTTTTTTCTGTTTGTTTGTTTTGTTTTGTTTTTTTAAGATAAGATCTTGCTATGTAGCAATGGCTTGTCCTTGAACTCACACTACAGCACTAGCTGGCCGTGGACTTGTGGCAATCCTCCTGCCTCGGCCTCCTGAGTGCTGGGATTACAGGCCTGCATCACCAGGCTAGGCCTAAGAGCCCTTCATGAAGAACAGCTTGTCTCACCCAGAAGTCCTATCCTGTGCCCACCAGGCTGCCAGCTCCTCAACCCAAATCCAGCAGCCCTGGGGATTCGGAAAAGAACAAAACTCTAAGGCCGCTGAGGTTCATAGGCCCAGGGCTGGCAGGTGGACAGGGACAGGTAACAACGCTGGAACACCACCGAAGCCTCTGTCCCCACTTGTCCCTAAGATGCTGGGGCTACTGGCCAGGACTGAACCTCAACAACCCCAGGGCCTTTTGGGCCCCCTCTCTCTCGAAGACCTTCCCAGGAAGGAGGGGAGGGAACAAATCTCAGCAGGGTGGTTCAGCGCTAACAATTCTGGCCCTGCCACGTCCTGGCTGTGAGACCCATCTGCGAGGAGGGCACCCTGTCACCCAATTGCAAGGGGGATGGCTGGGTTAAAGAGCGCAAATGCAGGCAGCCTGTAGTCCAGCTCTGAATCACCCTTCCAAATCGGTGGCCTCTGGAACCTCCCCTAACTCACGGGTCTGAGTTTCCCCACCTGTAATGGCTCAATAAGATTCCCCATCTTGGGAAAGCGGGGGGGTTCAGTGAGCCTGTAGGTGACCCAGCAGCCTAAAGAGCCAGGTACTCCAAAGGTGGGTGTCACAGAGCCCCAAGGAGTCAACCAGGGTGGAGGAGGCGCAGGGATGACAGACACCTCACCCTCGGGGAGGCAGGTGGGATGCCAGGCGCCAGACCTGGATGGAGTCTCCAGGGGCTCAGCACAGGGGTGGGGGGCCTGTGACACCCACGGCAGCGGCCTCATCATCCTTCCACCCATGACCTGTTTTTCATAGGAAAAATGGCTACAGCGGCTACAAATATCCCAGTAAGCTCCACAGGGCCTGCAGCAGAGGAAGCCAGGGCCCAGGGAAGGCAAGGGAGCACGCACAGCGGGTCACACGGCCACCCTCTGAAGTACCCACAGAGCTATGGCTTTGTCAGGCCCAGAGCTGCCTAGGGCCCTGGGGACTGCCGAAAGCTGCAGGCAACAAGGCTTGGTCTGAATGCGTGTGTGCCTGTGTGCACGCGTGTGGCCTGCATGAGTGATACCTGCACACACACATGTGCAATGGCATCCATGTGCGTGTCTGTACACACATGCCCGTCCATGTATCTGTGTGCACACATTTGTGTGTCACTGCTGTGTACAGGTGGCATGGCCTCGGGTGAGGACCTTCCTAGGTGAGGACATCCACGTGTGTCTAGACTTCTGTTTTTTTTTTTTTGAGATAGGCTTTGCTATGTATTCCAGGCAGACCTGAACTTCCTAGGCAGCCCAGGTTGACCTCAAACTTGTAGTGATTGCCCTGCCTCGACCTCCTAAATGCTGAGAGTCTAGGTGTGGGCCACCACACCAAGCTATGTATCCAGATGCGAATGACCACATCGAGCAGATGTGTCAAGACAGTGCCACCCGGCTCCTCTTCCCCATGAAAATCTCAGCTCTCTCTGACTTGTGAGGGGCCACAGTCTGTCCCACTTCCCCCAAGAATCCCTCCTAGATCCCAGACCCCCTACTCAGAATTCCAACACGGGCTCCACCCCACACGGGGGCAGCTCTCCTCCCTCCGTGTCTTGGCACCGGCCAGCTGCGAATCCGTCCATGTCCCTTCCTGTGTCTCAGGCCCCTTGGCCTGGCTCCCGCTGAGCTCTGCAGTTTTCCTGAGAACAGCTAACAGCCCACCGCTGCTGCTGCTTCCGGCAGCCTCTCCTGGCAGCCATGGGACCTGGTGCAAGCCTGCCATCAAGAGCGCCACCTGACTTGGAGCCCTCCATGGCTCCTGACTCTCTCTAGCCTGGCATCTGTGGCCCATCACAACCCCCTGCCAACTCCTCCACCAGCCAGGCTTCTCCAGGTGCCCTCTGCGCCTGCACTGTTCCTCACTCTGGGGTCACCATCTTGGAGGGCTCCTCTCTAGAGAAACCACCCACTCCTGCACAGGGCTCTCCCAACAAGTGTGCTTTTCCAGGGAGCATGGTATGGGACAGGACCTGCTCCCCTGCTTTGCCGTGCCTGATGCAGGGCCAAGTGCGTGGTAAGTGCTTAAAGCACGCTTGGGAAACCGAACCAAGGGGGCAAAGCCGGTCAGAGCTTCATCCAGCAACAGACCCCTTCACCAGGGGGAACCCTGGTGCCACCTCCAAGGAAGCCAAAGCCAAGCGTGGCAGAGGCCACATCACAGTCAGCCATCGTGATAATCCCAACCCCCACCCCCCAGGAGAAGCAGGGTGTCCAGAGCGCAGGACTCCAGCCCCAGGCTAGCCAGCTGTGTGAATTCGGGGGAGCACCTCCCGACATGGAGCCTTGATTCGGTCACCTGTGCTGTGGTGACAGGAACAGCTATTAGGTCCTCAAGTAACTAGGAAGAGGAAGTGATAACTATGCAGCACTTAGCACAGTACTCAGAACACAGTGAATATCCATAGTGTCCAGGGACCTTGTTCTTTTTTGGGACAGGGTTTCACTATGTAGTCTAGCCTGGCCTTGAACTCAGTATGTAGCCCAGATGAGGTTCCTGCCTCAGCCTCTGGCGTGCTGGGACTACGGATGTGCACCGCCAGTCCAGCTGGGAGTTATACTGTCATTGTTACTACTAACGTCTCTCCTATGTACTACGTGAAAAGCCAGGCTCCCCGGCAGCACAACGAGCAGGCTCCCCCATACTACACCGGGAGTTGAACAGAATAAAACAAACGGCCAAGCTCCAGGCCAGGCCTCAAGCCCTTCAATGTCTCACCAGGGAAGGCCCAGGAAGAAGCAGGTCCCTTTCTGCACCTGCTCCCAGCCCACCCAGCTGGCTAGCACACATTACAGGACAAACCCTGTCCTCTTACCGGTTGAAATTCTGGAGGCCAACCAGGACTCAGACTGCTGAGGTGTCCAGGCAGGGAGGAGGCGGGGAAGGAGGCAGCGGCTGGAGCCTCACTATAACCAAGCACAGTCACTGCTGGCCCTGTGGGCAGAAGGAGAGGAAACTGTGAGTTCCCGTTCTGACCCTGAGGGCAGCCCTTCCCCTCCCCCGTCTCCAGGTGCCACCAGCACAAGTCCCTCTGGCCATCTGGACAATCGAGCTGGCCCACTCAAGGGAACCTTCTGCCTCCTGATTTTCCCCTTCAGGCCCCAGACCAGTCTGGGTGACCACCAAAGCACCACTGGACAGCACCAGGTGGGGTGGCACTACATCCACCCAGGTGCCCCACCGGCCCGGCCTCCTGACCCCAGCCTTGAACACACTGGGTCACCGGCCACGGTTTTCTGACATCTACCTCTCTGTTTCCCAGGCCCTTTGGCCCCAGCTCAAATGCTTCTAAATTCCATGAAATGGGCCACCATCCCACTGTCACTGAAGACTTTGTCCCTACCTGCCCCCTGCACACCTTTTTATTTGCAAGAAAAAGACCAATGGAGCTAGGATACTAAACCAGCACCGAGCCCTGATGCCACCAGCTTTAAATCAGGAAGCCATGGTGGTCTCCAAAGCACTGTGTCCTTCTCACTGCCGGAGTGCAGACCTCAGGGTCAGCGTGGCAGGACAGACACTCTTATTTCACAAATGAGGCACCCAGCCCTTGGTGGTTCCCCTCAGAGCAAAAGGCCAGGACAGGTCAGGCCAGGTCCTGTGACTAAGGTGATGTCTCCCCCAGTGCTGTGCGCAGACTCCTGGCTCCCCTTGCTAGTGGGAGTCCCCCAGCCAGGAAAGGTGGCCTGGGCAGAGGAAGCTCACTGGGGGCCTCAGCAGCTGGCCAGCGCCACAGATGCCCCTATGTCTCCCAGAATCACCAGTGGGGCATATACCAAAACACGCTTGGGAAAACACGTGAAGTACCTGAGGCACAGTGACCAACCTCACCTCCCTGAGGTCCCACTTCCCTGTGCACGTCTCACCACACACCCGACCTGAAGATTCCCAGCAGCACTCTGCACTGCAGCCCCACAGTGAAGCCTCACCAGGGCTGGTGATACATGCTTGCTGTCACAGCACGCGGGAGGCTGAGGCAGGAGGATCTCAGGTGCATGCAAGTTCATCCTGGGGTAAGGCCCATCTAAACTACACAGCAAGAATCTATCTCAACAAAAACAAAGACTGAAGTCTTCTTATGCAGCTACAGACCAACAACGAGCTCCACAGCATTGAGAACGGGCAAGGCGTAGCTCCAACTCAAAGGCAAATACATCTCACACGCATTACACTAACCTTACAAGCCGGATGTGGGGCAGAGCTCACTAAGAGATGTTTGCATCAAGGCTGAGGAGAGCTGGGTCACTGCACAGGACCATAGCATCTCTAAGCCCCTCCCACCAAGAGGCGGAGTCTGTCTTCTGCCCCTAAACGTGGGAGGGTCTGGAGACTAGTTTTATTTGTTTGCTTTTTGTTTGTTTATGTTTTGTTGTTTTGTTTTTTCGATACTGGGGATGGAACTCAGGACCGTTTGCTTGCCAGGCAGGCACTTATGTCGCTGAGCTGTATCCTCAGCCCCGACACTAGCTTTAATCAATTGGATGCAGGGCACAGAAATGAGGCTTCAAGTGTCCTGCTGTTCCTGACACTGGCTCTTAGAAACTGGCCGCAGGATGGAGCTACTCTACTTTATGGGAGGTAAACTGAGTCCTCGCCAACATCAGCACTATTATGTGGGTAACCGAGGTCACCTCTGACCATAGGTCCAGATGGTGACGGTGAGGCTTCTGGAGACTGGAGCCACAAGAGCCCAGGCACTCCACTGGACGGCGTGGTTTCTAAGTAGTGGCTGTGTGAGACCACTCACTTTGGGATGGCTTGGAGTCAGGGGCACAGGGTAACAGCAGGCTGTTGGAAGGGGGACAGGCTTCTCCTCCAGGGGGAGGTCCCTCCTGCAGACACACAGAGGCTGCTAGGGGACAGGGTGTTCTGCTCCTTCACAGCAGAGCAGTGACTCACACAACCACGCTCACTCCGTTTGCTGAGCTATGCGTGTGGAGGGGCTGCGCAGACAGAACATCCCAGTGCTAGTGAAAAACACAAGCTGCAAGACCCTCCCTCCAGCCAGAACAGGCCCAGCCCCGCTCCCAGGGAAGCCTCCCCAACCGCCCCAGCTTCCAGGGGGCGGGGCCTGCCTGAGGGTGCAGACCTGTCTGGCTCTTGGATTCCTCTGCCTTCGGAACTCTCCCAGCACCCCAATTCCTCTTCCTCAAGGTCAAAGCCCCCCAGCTTGTATTGGCCAGAGCAGTTTCTGGGGACCCAGGACACAGGTCTAGCAACCACAAGGTGAATCAAGAATCCACACGGGGAGGCCCGGCAGGATGGCTCAGTGGTCTAAAGAGCCTGCTTAGGAAAGCTTAGGCGGCTGCAGGGACCGCGGTTTGATCACCGGCACCACATGCTGCGCCAGCCCCGCCCTCCGGGCGGGCTGAGCCGGCCATACAAACAAACAAAAGTTCTGAAACAAGAAAAATAAATAAATAAATAAATAAATTCTTAAAAAAAAAAAAAAAATCCGCGCAGGACAGTGCAATACCCCAGCAGCCTCTTCGGTTCATCAGGGTAGCTCATTTACAGCAGGCATTGAGCCCCAAAAAGCCAAGGCAGTTCTGTGACCCAGGGTCTCTTCCCTGCTTTCTCAGGGACCCAATCGTGCCAGCCAAGGCACCAGCCAGGAGCAGGCCGATGCAGTCCCCTTGGTGTAGGGCACCCTGTCCCTTATCCCTGGCCTTAAGTACTCCCTTTGCTAAGAGAGGAAGTTTCCCACCCAGCAAAAAGGCATAAAACCAGTGTGGCCTGGTGCCAGGAGAGGTGACCATGGGCACACAGGACAGCCAGCGGGCCACAGACCAGTTTCAGGAGGAGCTCTGACATGGAGAAGAGGGTACCCGCTCCCCAGAGGTACGGAAGCAGGGAAGTGGCTACACAGGGCTGAGGCCACTGCGATCATCAGGAGGGAGCCGCATGCCTGCTGAGAGTCCCCTGGGCGGAGGGTTACGCACAGAGTGGCCCTGCCAGCCCTCCACCCCTAGGACAAAGTCTGGATCTGAGAGACAGCTCAGAAATGTAAATGGTTAACAAGTCTTCCCAGGTGATCCTCTACATCCAGAAGGTTTGGGGGAGCCCAGTAGATGACCTCCCGGGCTCCTTGGGGCCCAGAGATCAGTGATTCTGAACCCTCCTCCAAGCCCATCTGGAAGGCGCTGGCCTCCCTGCATCATTAAAATAAAAATGATTTAAAAGCTGGGGAGGGGGGCAGAGATGTCAGGGGAGGGGGGTTCTCAGCCTGTGGTGACAGCAGCCCAGCTCCTTCCTGGCCCTGAGCCCCCCAGAGCCATCCAGAAAAGCTCAGCATGGTGGGAGGGGGTAACAGCTGCTCAGCTGCTGCTCAGGAGGCCTGGAAAGCAATTATCTTGCTCTTAGCAGAGAGGCACTGGCTCTTACCGCTCTTGCCTCCCCTCCTCCCTCCCACCTTTTCTCTCTCTCCTCCCTCTCTTGTGTGTGTGTGTGTGTGCACACGCGCGCACACACACACACACACGCACACGCACGCACACAATCACGCTCACCCAAGCCAAGATGCGGTGGTTAGCTGTGCTCCCCCCACCCACCCAGATCTCCTGAGCTTGCTCAGCCTCCGTCCTCAGAGCACATTTCCAACACTTAAATCATTTAGCCCGCTAAACCGGAGACGGCAAAATGGGTGCTATTTCTTAAAAACATACAGAGAGCGTATTAAATTATTGATAGCCATTAAACAGGGGGAAAAAATTAAACAGCTCTCAGCTCTTATCAATCATTCATGCAGTTTCCACTGGAGTGTTTTCTAGGGCCAGCGCCTGCCAGCAAGGAAGGCGAAGGCGTGCGGTGTAGCTGGATGCAGGCGGGGAGGGGATGCTCGCTCAGGCCGTGACGCCCCAACCCTCAGGAGGGGCAGGGGTGGGCGGGAGGTCAGCTTTCCAAGGCGAATTCTACCTCCCTGCTTTACCACATCATTAACAAAGGGAGACTCCAAGGCTGCCTTCAGGAACCCCCTTAATTAAATCCAGCCTGCTTTTATTAGGCACCTACTATACATCAGCCTGCAGGATGCACAAAGAATGGAGCCCCCAGGTCTCCTCCCAAGCAGGAGGAGGGGACCCTGGGCAGGGAGGGAGGACTATGCTACAGAGCTGTTAAGAGAGGTCCAGAGAGAGGTGGCTCAAGAAAAAGGGGGCCACCAGGGCAGAGCAGAGTTGCCAAGAAAGACTGCCAAGGAAGCAATTCTTGGGTAAATGCTTTGATGGGGAGCAAAACCTGCCCAGAGGACACAGCAGGAGTGGTACTGCAAAGGGACAGCTCGGGCACGGGCTCAGTGGGCGAACTAGCAAGCTGGGCAGGAGCCAGCATTCCTCCTGTCACAGCCCTGCCCATCGTGGAACGCCGATCCTGGCAAGCAGGGAGGGAGACCTGAGCACGACCAGCAGAGAGCAGAGCAGCCCGTGACCCACAGCCCTGATCAGATCCAGCCCAGGCCAGGGAGGGACACACGAGCCCAGGGCCAAGCTGTGCATGGGCGGGAGGCTGAGGTCCACTCCGGCTGCCAGGGCCAGCAGCACCTCCACCTCCTCATGGCAGATCCATTTCCTGGCTCTGACTCAACATGCCTAAGCCAGGGTGACGCAGATCCCAGAGGCTGCAGGGCCAAGCCTCCACCGCTGTGGGTACAGAATAGCCTGGTGGGGCTGCCGCAGGAGCCAGGCTCCCTCCTGCCGCCAAGCTGTGCCAAGGACCTGGGCACCAGGGCTGTGGGAGCCAGCTGACACCTAACACTACCCGCCTCACCGCTTGGGGACCGTCCACCAGCAGAGGCCACCTGAGGTTCCGAGGCCGAGGCTGCAGTGGGAACAAAGAGGCCAGGCACTGCTGCTGCCCTCTCCTTGCCCGGCACGGCACACGCGGGCTCCAAATTCTTGAGCGTCTTTCAGGAGCTCTTGCTTGCTGGGAGCCCAGGCTAGGAGCAGAGCTGGGGGAGAGGCCCTGCCAAGTGCAGATTGCACCCTCGCCAGAGAAAGCTGCTGTCACGGGGAAACATTCTGGAGAGAGCGGCTGTTTCCCACTGCCCGGGATGTCGTGACATCACCAGGAGACATAAAATCTGCAAAACTGCGAGTGATGCAAAGGAGCCCCCGTCCCCACGCTCCCAGTGCCCCAGCCCTGAGGATCAGGCCTCTCCGTGCTGCCGGCTGCCCTGGACCTGCAACCCGGGTGTCCCAGAGGTGAGCATCACAGGCTAGGGTCTTGGCTGCATCCAGGCTCAGCACCCCGCTTCCCCTCCCTGGGGCTCCCAGGCCCACGGCAACCTCTAGACTGTCTGACCTCATGGCCTGCCAGGGACACGCTGTTCCTGAAGCCACCCCAGTGCCTCTGCTCTGCTTGCTCCAGGACTTAGTATGGTGTCACTGGCCTGCTTCCCTAACAGCTTGTGACACGCCTGGGTCCCTGCCGACCCTTGCCTGGGTGGCTACACGTGATTCTGCTCCAGCTCAGAGGTCACACAGGTGCAGGGCCCTGGCAGAGTCGGGGCCGAAGCTCGCCAGTGGAGCAGCAGGACCAAGACTGGGATAGGCATGGGCCTTTGCAACCCGAATCAAACACACCTGTCCCTACTCCATGACCAGTGCCGCTGACTGCCCACTGCAAATGCCCTGGACTTGCATACCCCGGTGCCTTTGCACACACCACTGCTTTCTCTGCCAGTCAGGTTCTTCTCTGGGTCAAGTTTCAGGTCACCTTCCAAGGCTGCTGCGCACTTTCCATACTGCATTTGGCTCCACTGTAGCCACATCTCATCCACACTACGCAAGGGACATTGTGATTGCAAATGGGCTTCCCTTCACTAGCACGTGGCTAACAAGGCCAGACGTGGCCTCTGACACGGCTACAGTCGAACTACCCACCCAATACCCAGCCGGCCTCCTGAGTGTCCTGCTGTCACTGTAAAGCCCACTCCCGGACATTGGTTGAGAAGTAGTTGGTCCAGTGTAAAGGAGCCCCAGGTCTTGGAGGCCCCAAGCCCAGGAAAGGGCACAGGGCTGGAAATGTGCAGGTAGACGCCAATAGAAACTGGCCATGGGTAAGGTGTTGACTTTGACTCAAGAGCTCTGAGAGGCAGGTGCCAAGGTCTCAAGTTCTGGCCTGTGTGGGGTCCTTGGCCTCCCTTGGCACAGGCCTGCAGGCACCCCCACCACACCCTAGCAGGCCATCCGCTGCACCTCACAGCCACTAGTCACCAAGAGCTGCACCCTGGAACCAGAGCAGCCCAGACGTAGTGCGGCAGAGTAGACGCCCTCTGCAAGGAAGCAGCCAGGCTCTGCCCGCTCAGCTGTGTCCTCCCGGAATGCGCTGCCTTCCCCAGTCCTTCCTTGCTCGCAGCGGCTGGCTCTGGTCTGGCCTGCCTGCCTGCCTGTGCCTACCTCAGCCCTGGGCCTCCTGCAGCCTTGTACAGTTCTGAGCTGCGCTCCACGTGCTCTGGCCCATGACCTGCCAGGTCAAGGACCTCACATTCATGTTGAACCCGGCGGTACACACCTGTGTGTGCAGCCTGCAGGGCACGAACAGCCTCTGGTGTACGGAGCAAGGGCCCCATGGTCCCACACAGGCCCATGGGGACATAAGGGCATGAGAGCCAGGCAGGGGCTGCAGGAGACAGGTGTGAGACCAGAAAGGACGTAGCCATCTCCAGGCTATGCCAGCAGCCCTCGTGGCCACCGTGCACATGTTGCCACCCGGTCCACAGCCACCCCATAATTGGAAAGCCACCTGCTACATGCATTTAGATCACAGTTCTGGGGAGATGAGGCCAGCAGCAGGCCCTGACCCCCATCAGCATGTGGGCAGGAGGAAAAGGCAGACACTGGGATCTGGCATTCCTGCCACCCAGGGCCACCTCCTGCCCTCACCTCCAAGTGGCCAGCCCCGCCGGTCCAGCCTTCCCTATTCTGTCTTCTTCCTCCATACTTAGCCGGGACACCCCAGAGACTCCCAGCCTGAGCACTGCCCTTTGGTCCTCACATTGAAAGCGTCCCCCAGGACCCAGCCATCCAGGCCTAGGCACATGGCAGGGCGAGGAGAGTTCACTTGGGCTCCCCAGACCTGCCTCACAGCTAGGATCCACTCTAGCTCCCCCTACTCTCACTCCCCCACTGTTGGAGTGGGGGCAGAACCTGGAATGGGACTGCCTGTGGAGAAGCAGCCACCAGCAGCTCAGGGTGGCACAGGATGACTAAAATGGAGGGAACCAGGGGCCTGGGAGCAGATCCACAGCCCAAGACACAGACAGGTGCAGACGTGACAGACAGACAGACAGACTAGAAGCCCAGGACCAACTGACCTCCCTGTCCAGAACCTTGGTGGCCAGAAGCATAGGTAACACCCTTTGCCCCGAGAAGCCTTGGGTGCTGCTCCGTACCAGGTCCTGTGGTAGGTCCAGGCCAAGCCATTCCATGCTCCTCTCCTGGGAACCCCGAAGCCCTGCACTGCCTGGCAGGTGGAGACTTTCCAACCACTTCCTCCACAGTGGGGCCAGAGGGCACGGTTCCCTCTCCTGACACCAGGTGGGGTCTGGGCAGCCCTGACCTCCTGGCCCACCTGAACACAGGGTTGCTCCCAGACACACCTGTGCAGAGTGCCCCAAGAAGGCTGAGCAACACCCCTAATCCCCAGCTTGGGTCACACACGTGAGTCCCAAGATATCTCAACAATCCAAGGCAGTATTTATACCCATCCCATTAATGAGGAAACTAAGGCACAGAGAGATAAGAGGAAGCCGTCCAAAGTCACGTGGCCAGGAAGTAGCTGAAATGCAAAGCAGACCATCTGGCCTCAGAGTTCTCACCAACTGGGCCACAAAGCCTCTGAATGAATCAATGAATGAATCAATGAAATTTAAACACCAGGAGGCACACTGCCTTTGGAACTATTCTTGTGAACGGAAGCTGAAGTGGACAGGACACAAGTATCAGTCCTTCTGTCCAGGTCCCCATAGTAGCCGACCGTGTGGTCTCAAGCAAGTCACTTGCCAATGCTGGACCTCTGCTCCTTCCCCTATAAGATGGGGACAAACGGGACCACCCCACCCACCAGCCAGCCATGGCCACGAGATGGCTCCAAAGTGACACAAGGGGCCGGGCGTGGTGGCACACACCTGTAATCCCAGCATTTGGGAGGCTGAGGCAGGAGGATCAGTGCAAGTTTGAGACCATCCTGGGATACAAAAAGTGAGCTCAAAGCCAGTTTGAACTACACAGTGAGACCCTGTCTCAAAACCCCCCAAAAGAACCCAAAGCGATGCAAGCGCTCAATGCTGATGGCTGCGAAGGCAAGGCTAGATGTCTAGTCCAGAGCCCGGCGCCTACAGGTCGGAAAGCAGGGCTGTCCTGGGAAATCTTGGCTCCTCGCCCCCAAAGGACCCTGTGACGCTGAATTACATGCAAAACAGGCCCAGATTACACCCAGCGTCTCCTGCCATCTTCTGTGCCCTTCTGTAGGCTGAAGCATCACTGTTCTTATTCCTGGTGCCCTGTGCCAGACTCCGGGTTGGTCAGAGTCGGGTCACACACAGGCTTCCTCCTCATTGCAAGGCTGGGTGCTGGCCCTCTGTGGCACAGTAGGATGACAGCACCTTGCTTGGTGCACACAGAACACCAGCCCCTGCTAGGTCCCCATGGAGCTTCCAGACATGAGCACTCACTCGCTGATCCCGCTACAGGCCTGGAAGTTGCCTGGGTGACAAATGACCACTCTACTACCACACTGCGGCAGGCAGGCATCACCAATCGATCCCCAGGTGCTGGTACAGCTCAAGGATGGCCTGGGAATCACTTTTCTTTCTCTTGAATTGCGCCGTTCTGCCGCCTCAATGTCCTCAATAAAACCAAAATATTTACCTTTCGTGGTCATTCTAACTTTGGGGAAGAGCCAAAGTGACACTGTGCCAGATCTGGTGAATAGATTGGATGAGGATGCACTGCAAGACGTTTACGAGCCTGCCTTTCCCTTGGGCTGCACTTGGCTGCGGCCTTTACCGTGTTGGTCCCAACTCAGAAAGACATCCGCAAAAGAGGACTTCCAGAGCTGCTTCAGAAAGCAGCAAGGGCGATGGAGTAAGCGCGCTGAAAGCAAGAAGGCACATTCTGAAGGTTTGAAGCAACGTGTCTCTCACTGTAATCACACGTTTATAACTTAAGCGTTTACCATATACTTAGATCACACAATGTGTAAGTTAAACAAACACAAAAGTGTGGACATTAGACAGTGGTGTTCTGTCGGTGCCTTCTTGGGGGTCTGCACTCCTCCAAGCTCGACTTTCATTTGGGGGGACCCCAGCAAATATGAGCCCTAGAGATTATCCCTGACACCCTCCAAGGGTCAGAGAGGTTGGGAGACGGGATTTCTAAGGACCCTGATTAACACAGCACGGGTATCGGTGACAGGCACCTTTGTCTGTCTTTTTCAAGTGTAGGCATCAGAGGAGGCCAAATGACAGCACCCACACACACCCACACACACCCACACACACACACACGCTGAGGGTTAGGCCGTGACCAGGGTTTCTCCTCTCCGCCAGTGCCACCTCATCCATGCCGCTTGGAGTCACTCAGCAGAGCAGGGGCCCCCTGGCCCGTGGCTGGCACGGTAACAGTTTTTACACCTGCTCTTCACAACTGTGATTTAAGAGGTTATTTGTCTTAATTTTTAGGCATCACCTTCTCAGGCAAGAGATACCTAACACTTTGGGCTGGGGAAGCTCATCTTTTTGGAAAATATTTATAGCATTTCAAGACAGTTTGGTGGCAATTGGATACAGCATCTGCTATTTTCCTCACATTCCCCCACAGCTCTAGACCCACAGCAGTCAGTCACTCACACACACACACACACACACACACACACACAGAGGCACGCACACACAACAACACAACAGTATCCCCCTCGGCGTAGATAGGAAGTCAAAACCCAACACTTCTTAGAGACACCAAAGAGGCTGGTGACCCCACAATGCCCCGAATACCCCTTGGCAACAGCCCTCCAGGAGTGGCAGCTCTGGCTCTGCTCAGAGTCCTGGCTGTGCCAAGGCCGCCAGCGTCACACCTCCCCGTGAAGACCAAGTGGACTTCCCAGGCCAAACTCCTATGGCCAGAAGGGTCTGCTCTGCAAATAGAGAGCAGAGCTATGGAGGGGAGGAAGATAGTGAGACATATCAACTCCTGGAAATCCGCCACTGGGCTCTGAGGGCCACTGGCTACGCTGAGACATTTCTCTGTCCCTATTTCACAGATGGCAAAACTGAGGCCTTCACAAGCTGAGAGCTTCCCAGGGCCACAGGCCCATCTCTACGGCAGCCCAGCACTCCCTGCCACACTGGTCGTTGTCCTCATATGGCCTCCTTGCCACAATCCCCGCAACCTGCAAGGCACAGCACAGTCCACCCTCCAGACCTCGAGCCTCCTGGTATCAAGGCGCATAGCTACGTGGCAGTGTGCACCACGGGACTGCCAGAGCCTTCTGCTCCAGCTTAGGGCCCCAGAGGAGATTCCAAGGCCAAGAAAGGGCACAGATTCAGGGTCCCAGTGCTGGCTGGTGCTAGAGCAGTCTGCATGGAAACTTCTCCACTGTGTAGCTGCTCCCTGGCTCTGGGATGCTGGCTGGCACCCGGAAATCCATCCAGCCCAGTGGGAAGTTTGCTGACACTCAGAGCTTCAGTATAGCCACATGCAAATGGTGCTCTGCCATCTGTGGCAAGGTGCCTTTCTGCCATCCAGGTCTCCAGCCTGTGCCCCTCTGTGCCATCCGCAGCAAGGCGCCTTTCTGCCATCCAGGTCTCCAGCCTGTGCCCCTGTGCCATCCGCAGCAAGGCGCCTTTCTGCCATCCAGGTCTCCAGCCTGTGCCCCTCTGTGCCATCCACGGCAAGGCGCCTTTCTGCCATCCAGGTCTCCAGCCTGTGCCCCCTGTGCCATCCACGGCAAGGCGCCTTTCTGCCATCCAGGTCTCCAGCCTGTGCCCCTCTGTACCCAGGCTGCCAGTGACCCTGCTGCTACCAAGGCTGGAGATGAACCGCAGGCCAGCCCCAAGGGCAGTGTCCATACACACTACTGTCACTTGTGGGCACACCCTGGGGGGGGCGGTGGGCACAGATCCCACAGACCACAGTCCTAGGCCTGCACAGGCCCTCCAGATCAACTGCCCTATACTCCCAGCAACCCCGGTGCTGGACCCAAAGTTACAGAGCCGCCCCGACTGCAGCCATGACTGCCAGATGCTGAGTGTCTCTTGGCTCTGCGCTGCTTCCTCCAGATCCTATGTGGCTGGCCTTGATTTAGTCTGGCCAGGGGTTGTTTCTTACTGCCCTGCCCTACTGCATACGGCCAGCCCCTCCCAGTCACCCTATAGACCAACACTCATTATTTCTGCACTGCAAGCCCTACAAGATGATTACTACTTACGTGAGTTCTTCTGTCCCTTGGTCCTCTACCTTGGGGACCCAATGATTCTGGCCCAGGAAGGTCAGCTCCTTTGCCACACCGCTTTCCTACTTTGTACCCACTGCCTACAGCAACAACAGGCAAACCCTGTGTTCGATGGTTGCTGAAGAGTAAGCAAGCGAACACCTATGATCTCATTGGCTCCCCCAAAATGCAGCCAGGAGGGGAACGATGCCCTTTCACAGATGAGGACCTTGAGACGCAAGGACACAAAGGCCTTCTGCCCTTTCCAGAAGCCACCATGGTTCAGTTCCTGGCCACATCAGAGAGGGCACCAAGCAGTCTTGAATAAGGAGCCTTGGAAAGATCGTGAAAGTGTGGAGCTCTGCTGCTCCTCCTGCAACATGAAATGTCGCCTCTGTGGAAACCACATCCTGTCACCATGCCTGGCTCAGCCTCAGCTGCAGGCTCTGGGTGCCCCTGCTGCAACCAGGGTCCGGCCTGGCCTGGCCCGGTTCCTTTTTCTGGCAGTCCTGGAACTCACTGGCAGCCTGGGGCCGGTGGAGGGAGGCAGGGGCGGCACAGGCCTCCTTTCCGGGCGGGGCAGGGCACAGCTGAGTCAAATTCGGGTCACGCTGCTGCCCTCACGGTCCTAGGAGGGCTAAAAATAAGCATGTTTACCCACTGCCCAAGCCCGGAGCGGGGACTTCACTGCGATCTGGGCCTGCCTTCTGCTGGGCTGGAGGCCTGGCCAGGGTTTGCAAGGGGTGGGACCTCTGGGGTCCGCAGCCTTGGCTGCAGGACAGGAAAGAGCCAAACGGGGACCAGGCATCCTCAGTGAAGAGCTTATGTGGGAACGGGAAGAGTGCAGTATTGAAACCAGATCCAGAGCTATGGGGGACCTGGCTGGTTCACCCTAAAGCTTCAGGGCTGTGAGGCGGCAGCTGAGTCCAGCTTGCTGTGTGATCTGCGCAGCTCACAGCCCTCTCTGTTCCTCAGCTATCTAGCTATGCCACGTGTGTGTGGCAGGGGTATGAGGGAACTGGGGAGGTTCTGGGAGCTCAACAGCTACCTTGGCACGGATGGCAAGACACCTCTGCCAGAACAGCTGTCGCTTAGCCAGCTGCCGCCTGCCCTGCTTCACCCAGGTGGACTTTAACACCGGAGCTGCTGGTGCCAGCCACCTGCCTAGAGAGGACCTTCCCTCTGGGCAAACAGGGCCTGCCCTGCACCAGGGCAGAAGCTGGGCCTTTGGAGGGTGGCACTGGGCAGTGAATGCAGGCTTCCCCCTCTACGCTGTGTGCCCAGCTGAGGACCCTGGTTCCAAGAGCACCCTGGCCTTTCTCCTCCCACTTGTGTTGCCAGTCCCACGGGCTGCCCTAGACAGGAATCAAGTCCACAGAGCCAGCCTGGCTTTAAGAGTGCACCTCTGGCCTTGGCCTCTGTTGTTCCCTCAGCCTCACTTCCTGTCCTGGGGCTTTCTCAGCACCCCTTTTCCAGCAGAGCGAGCTTGGCTGTCTGCTCCCCCTAGTGCCAAGACCTTGCCCTCCCCACCCGCAGAACCCAGGAAGTGCTCCCCTGGCTGCTGGCTGCCCTCTTCCAGCCTGGTCCCTCACTGCAGCACCACTAGGTTCCTCTCTCTGCAGGCAGCTCAAGCCCACCCAGCTGAGCTGGGGTGTGGACTACATCTGCGCAGGCGGGCTTTGCGCAGACGCCTAGGCCTCAGGGCTCCTCCTCAGACTGGAATTCACCCCCGCAGTGTATCACGGTGCCCAGAACCGCCGCAACAGTGGCTCCCAGGTGGCATCTGTGATGCACCCCTTACCTGAGCAACACTCTAGGTGGGCGGCACTTGGTCCCCAGAGCTCCTTGCTCGTGCCTCCGCGTCGCCAGCAGGACTTCCCTTTGTGCTAAGCCTGCCCGGACTTACCCTCCAGGATGCAGCCTCACAGACCACCTCCTCTGGGAAGCCTTCCAGAGTGCCACTCTCAAGCAGGGGGACTTAACTTGCCACCACCTCTACGGCTCCCCTGGGCTAAGAACTAGTCACCCAGAGCTGACACGGGGCAGTGCTCAACAGTAGAGGAAGCCTGAGCTCTGAAGTGGGGTGCTGGAGAGGCCCACAGCCACAATCAGGTGAGTACCAGGACAGTCTTTCTGCTAAGGTAAGGGACACTCAGGGTTGCTGGGGACAGTTCAGGTCACATGCACAGGGTGGCAGGGCCAAGCCTGCACATGCTCCAGCGCATGTGTACGACCTGCCCCTCAGGGAGCAAAGCAAGGACCCAACTGCCCCTTCCACAGCAGCAGGCAGCAGCTGGCACAACGTCTCACCCAGCCTCCACCCTTGCGGGGGCCTGAGTCTCTCTGGGGGAGGAGCTACTTCCTTCTAGCCAAGCCACAGTGTCACCTGGGAAAAATTCTGATACCAGGCAGCAGCGAGATGGTCCCAGGGTGCGGGAACTCACAGAGCTGAGGGGAGCTGGCCTGGAGGCTGCCCCTGGGCTGACCGTGGTGTTCCTTTGTGGGCTGCAGAGCTGACCTGGGCTTCTCTCTGCCTTGCTTGGCCAAGCTCTTCCCCTTTCCTGAGGCCCCAGGGCTCTCACAAGCCATCCCCTTCCAAAATCAAAAACAGATTTGCTCAGCCAGAGGTTGCCCCCTGGAACTTTCCAAAGGCCACCTACAGGGGACCAGACCTCCTGGTCAGAAAAGAGTAGGCTCCCTGGGCCCAGAAGGCCCCCAGGAAATGGTGGTCTTCAGACACCAAAGTACTTGGCACTCTCCACACAGGAACCAGAGGCCCATGGGGACCACAGCTCCAGCAGCCACTTAAGAGCGCAGACTTTGGGTTTACCCAGCCCTAACCCTGGCTGTGCTTCTCACCAGCAGCAGGTAGGTATCTGATGTCAAGCAAACACTCATTTAATTATGCTCACAAGGATCCTCCAGGCCAGTGGTCTGGATGTTCCTGCACTGATTTAACAGACAGAGAAACTGAGGCACAGGGAGGCTGAGCTGTTTGCTCAAGGTTGCCCATGTGGTCCCACAGGAGCTCAGGTACAGGGCCCAGGGGCCTGGCCCCAGGGTGTGGCCCATACCACATCCAGAAGGCCCCAGGCTCCCCTCTGAGGCCCCTGGGGTGTGGCCCGCCCTGGGATCCTGGCCATCTCACCAGTCTCTGCAGCTCCTACCATGACTCTGGGCCCTTAGGGAGGAGCAGTCCCTTAACCACCCTTGCACCCCCAAGTCTAAGGCTTCCACAGGGGCACCCAGCACCCTGCACGAGACTCGGGGCTACCTTTGATCCCCGGAGAAACCCTCAAGGCTGTACAGTGGCTGTGACACCCACTGAAGTCTCAGGTTCAAGGCCTCTGGCTCTCAGGCCTGAGGATTAGGGTGCACGGTGCGACTCCCCTCAGCAGCTCCTCTTCCTCACAGTATGGAGTGGGGGGCACAGGTAGCATCCCAGCAACCTCTGGAGGTACCCAGAGGACCACATATGTAGTGAGCACAAAAGCCCAAAGTGACAGAAATTGATAAAAACTTCACTGTGCCGCTGACACCCCATATATCAAAGGCCCCAAATCTCATTCTCTGCTTGCCTCCAATTTCTATCAGAGCTTTGCCAGCTGCACATTTACTGAGAAGTTTCTGATCTGACAGGCTCTGTATTACCAACATTAATGATGCGTCAGTCTCTAGAATTACTGGGGAAACAGTCCAATTGATTTCATTATCATCTCGACTTCTGCACATTTCACTCCGGGCAACTCGCTCCTGGGGTCTGAGCAAAGGCCTGAGGAAGTAAACAAAGGGTGTGGGCCAGAGTGATCCTTGGCTGGGAATCTGCACTTCTCTGGAGACCATGAGGCCAACAGCCCTTGCACCCCTCAGCCTCAGCTTCTGCTCTGGGAGACACCGGAGTGGCGGGTGGCCTTCAAGGAGACAGAGGAAACTGAGGGCTGAGCCAGGCCTCCCATTCATGCTACCAAGATGGAGGAGGCCAGCGGCGGGCAGCAATAGTCATGACGTTACTGTCCTGTGCCCCATCTGGGCAGGGAGCAGGCCTCACGTTCCCATCCAGGCTGCATCCGCTGCAGGCCCAGAAGCTCTGACCTTGCTTGGGCCAGGTGGGGTCGAAGGGTGTGTGTAGGGCCTACTACACGCCCTGCCACGTCCCTGGCCCTACCTCTAGCCACCCAGGCCTGCTTTTAGTTTCTCAGAACTTGGCCGAGGGGCCGGCGAGATGGTTCAGTGGTCTAAAGCATCTGCTTAGCTAAAGCTTAGGCAATCGCAGAGACCGAGGTTCGATCCCTGGCACCACATGCTGTGCCAGCCCCTCCCCCAGGGCTGGCTGAGCCAGTAATAATAATAACAACAACAACCTGACCATGCTGTCCCCATCCTCCCTTCGTCACTGCACGGCCCCCCTTGGAAAAGCTTTCCTGATCTACTTAAAAGGCTCTCTACCCACCTCCTGGAATTTCCCATCCAGCCCCCTGCTTCTTCCTACTTATTTATGTGTGTATGTCATACAGGATCTCTCTATGTAGCTCAGACTCCCAGTGCTCCTCCTATCTCAGCCTCCCCAGCCCTAGGATTACAGACCTGTGCCACCGCACCTGTTTCAGTGTCCCACAAGGCACACCCAGGATTCTGGGGCCAGCGTGACATGCAGTACCAGAGTTCAAACTTGGGTCCTTGTGCTTGCCAGGCAGTCATTTAGACTGCTGAGCTAGCTGTCTCCCCTACTTCTTTCTGAGCACCTGGTGTAATCTAGAGATCCCTGTTAGCTAAAAGAACTCCCCCCACTGCCCAACTCCCGCCACACAGGACTCAAACCTGCTCTGGTCCCTGTCTTGACCTGACTACTTAGGCAGGGCTGGGCGGGCCCCATGGAGGGCAGGTGGGGCTGGCCAGCCTGGTGTCTGTGGAAGATGACTGTGGCTTTCTGTGCCTCATGACCTCGTCCAGCCCTGCCTCCACTGTTGGGAGGTTTCAGAGCCTTCCAGCCCCAGCTCCCCCCACATGCACTCACCCACAGGGTCCCACCACCCTCCCTGCAGACCCGCTTCCCCCAGGAGCATGAGGAAGCAGTTTGTAGGAGCGGGGAGCTGAGCTTTCAGTTCAGCCAGGAGCTAGGTTCAAACCCCCAGCTCCACATAAAGCAAAGCATGTAAGTGCTTTACATCTTGCCTAGTCATCTCTACCCCAAAACAGGTGTCAGAGGTCGGGGGTCCAACCCATCTCTCAGGACCTTCAGGTTCAGGACCATGGAGAGAGATCTCCAGTGTCGCCCCCCCCCCCAGCAGGACACACCTAAGGCTCCTTTACAGTCAGTCCTCGCTGCTAATGGTCCTCACTGAGCACAGGGACTGATGTTCCAGGACCTCAGACAGCAACCCCACGACAACAGGGATTGAGGAAGCTTGGGATGAGGGGGATGGCGCTCAGAGGAGAACAGACTCACAGCGTGCACCTGGCACTCAGGGCTCCAGAGTGTCTTTGCTGGGTGAACAAGTACTCAGGGTGTCTGCCTCATCGTGGTACTAGCTAGGGACCCCCAGCCCTGAGGTGATGGCTGAGAGCAAGGAGAGACAGAGCAGCCAGATAAGAGATGAAAACATGCTTCTCTAAGCAGGAAGGCCAGCTGGACACCAGGAAGGCCACCGTGGGGAGGCCTGCAAGGCTGAGCGTCGGCCTCATGGGGCAGCCTTCCAGCTCGAGTGCGAAGGCTATTATTGTTATTTAGTACCATCTGTTATTAAATCAGAAGAATATTGGACGTAATAGATAGTGCTCTGACTTGAAAATAGGTTTTTTTCCCCCCCGAAATAAATATTACTGACATAACTTATTTATGAATGTTCTCCACGGGGCTGTCTCTACGCTGAGCACGAACCATACCTTATTATATTTCATCCTCCTAACAACCCAATTGTCCTGGCTCTGTACCCATACAGTGGCAGACCGGAGAGGGGGACCCTTGGATACTGGAGGTCCTAGGGATAGAAGACAAGGATGCGAATCTAGGCTAGAGGGAACACCTGCACCCAACAGGTGTGCGCAGTACCCCCGGGGACCCCCGAGGGCGCAGGGGCAGCCCCCATGGGTCCTGGACTTCTAACTAGCACGCAGCTTCGTTGCCTTCTGAAGAAGACAGTGAGGCCCAGAGAGGCCCTGGATTTGTCCAGCGCCACCCACTGTGTTGGCAGGGCAGGGACACTTGATCTGTCTCCCATTGCGTTCCTGTCACCAGATTCTCAAAGGAGCCTGGGAAGAAAGAAGGAGCCACTTTGGAGCCGAAGATCAAGGCAAGAAAGCCCGCAGGGGGTAGCGAGCGGGCTCCCTCGGGGTCTCCGGGAACCCCCAGTGCTCCAAGCCTGAGCTGTTCCCTTTGCTATCACTAGCAGCTCCGCATTTTCAGGGGCTTAGGACAGCCAGGACGCCAGCTTGGAGGCTGAGCTTCTTGGCATTTGCAGCGGCTTCTCTTACTCAAGCAGGCCTTTCTGTCCAAAGGGCAGCTGTGACGTGCAGAACAGGCTGTGGTGTCAATATGAGACCAGCATTGTACGGCCGGGTGCAGACAATGCCCTTAGCCCACTGTTTATTTATAAATCTGCCTGGTGCTCACCGCAGCCTTTACATGCAGCTTCTCCCCAAATGCAAATCGGCTTCTTCCTGTAAGTCAAACCAGCTTGCCCAAGCTGATAAAAATCATCCCAACTGGGCTCCTTTATCTCCCCAACACAGAAGGTCCTCTACACCCACACCTCCCAGGAAGAGGAAGATGTCCCACTGCTGCAGGGACTGGAGCAGAGGGGGAACCACGGATCGGGGAGACACGAGTTCAAATCCTGCCACCGACACGGCCTGGTTTTGCCCAGTCCGGGGACCATGTTATCACCACAGCCATTCACAGGGGCTGTCCAAGGGAGATGCAAACAGTCCCTCCCACCCAGGGTGCACTGGGAAGCTCAATGTGAGAGACTGCACTCGAGCCGCTGGTCACCTTGAGGCACACAAGAAGTCTCCTGGACTGGTTAGGAACAGTTAATTCTTGTCACCCATTCGCTATCTGGCTGGGTGGCTCTGGAACAGTCCCTGTTGCTCTTTGAGTCTCAGTTTCCTTGCTGAGTGGCCTCTGCCCTATTGGTGGCCAGCTCAGTTCCTCAACCACCTGCTTCAGACTGCAACGGCGCTGGGAGTGCTACTTCCGTTTCTGTCTCCTCCCTCACTCAGGGGCTCTGTTATCAGACAAACAAAATCTGTTTTTAAAAGCCCCCAAACCCCATGTTACAGAAAAGCAAGCTACCTGACCTGCCACCCGCAGCTGGGGCTGGGACACAAATGTCACTCAGAGGTTTGCCGGGCGGGAGGGAGGCACGGACAAGGATCAGATAAGACTGGGTTACCAAGGAGACCAGTAAGGGGAGTGGCCCACAAGGCACACAAGTAAATGCAAAATGGCCCTAGAAGTCCCAGAGACCCAGAGCCATACAATGGAACCTCTTGGCTTTGGTCCCAAGGCTTACAAGTCAGTGTTGTGGGGACACTGTCATGACAACAGTCCTGCCAGGTGACCGGAGCCCTGCCCACAGAGGACGCCTTTAACCGCACCCAGGCCTGGCTCACTCTCCTAGCGGGGAGCCCAACACACATTCCCTGTGGGCCAGTGGGGTGAGGGCAGGAGATCTGGGGGTGTGCTGTGACACAGAGCCGAGCTGAGAGGCCTGGAAGAGGGGATGACTGCCCGTGACCACGTACGTGTCTTGGTAACAAATCTCAGAGCCTAAGGGGGCTCCAATTGAGAGAACCTAGGCAGGCCAGGGGCCCCCATGGGCCACGTCACAGACTTTCTAGAAAGGGGGAAAATCCAGCAACATCAGCGGCCAGCGGCAGTCCCCATCCCTTCTTCCTTGTGCCTCATTCACTCCTTCTCAGCTGTGCAGGACGGGGCAAGGGCGTGCTGGATCTCCCTGCTCCGAAGGCTGAGCACGGAGCCTCCCAGCCAGCATTTTGCCCACCTTTAGAACCCTCCATGCCCTCTTGCTCCTTGGCCTGGAGGAGCTGGAAGGAGGCGGCCCCTAGACCTCCCACCACTGCAGGGGACAGGTTGGTACGGAGGGTACCTAAGGGACTCATAGGCCTCTGTAATTAGCAGGGCTCCAGTCTCCTCTAACCCTGGCAGCTCCGTGCCGCCAGACTAATCTTCTAAAACACTGCTGTCCCTGCCCTGCTGCTCAGCGCAGCCTCCCCACCTGCAGGGAAAGTCCCCCCAAACCCTGCCTTCCCTTGGGTCCCGGCCATCCATGAGATGTCTCCACCGTCGCTCCCCTGAAGTCCCTGGAGCTGGCTGAGCCAGCCTCAGGACCCACATGCACATCTCTTCCTCTCCTCCAGCCCTCAGTAACCAGAGCTGCTCCATCCTCAGCACTTCTTTCAAATGCCCCTCCTCTAAGCAGCCCTCTGGCCCACGGTCACTTGGAAACCCCTGCTCCCACTTCCCAGGTACCTTCAGGGCTTATCTTGCCCATTCTGCCAAGGTGCTGAAGCTCTTGGGTGACGACGTATCAGGACTTTTGTCTGGCCATTTTTCTATGCAAAAAAACAGTTCCTTAGCCTGTGCCCAGAGAGCCCCTGTGCCAGCAGTACAGCAGACAAAGCCCTGGCCTTCGAAAATCTGGAAGCAGCCAAACCACAGTGGTGGGGTGGAGGTGGCCACGGCAGACGGTTGGGATGGTATAATTTAGATATCAAATGTCTAAGGTGGGGCTTTGGGGGGTGACTGGATTTTGAAGGTGCCGTGTTCATCAGCAGGTTCACCAAGGGAAGAGCTCTGTGCAGTCAGGAGGCAGGCCTGGGGAGGGGCGGGTCATGCGCACAAGGGTCCCTTTTGTCCCCAAGCTCCCCACTTCTTTCTCTCTATGCCCCTGACCACTGTGACATGAGCAGCTTGCCTGCACCAGCGTGCCACTCCGTTCCTGGAGCCAGGTGGCTGTGCAATCGTCCTCTGAAACTGTGAGCTAAACGAACATCTTCTTTTTAAAGCTGTGTGGTATTTCATCCCAGGGAAGGGAAAGGAACGAACACAGAGGGCACAAGCGGCCCTGGGTGGGGGCCCATCCAGGGTGCCCACACACCAAGCACAGGGCCAGCCTGAGGAGGGGCTCCAGGTGGACAGGCTGGGGCGGTCATGATCCTCAGGGTTCAGGACAGAGGAGGCTGGGTCTGAAGAGGGCACAGCTGGGCGCAGGTGGCCACCATGGCACCGGCCAATGTTGGCCCAGGTGACAGGCGGGTGGCAGCCCTGGACCCTGCTAACAAGGACGAAGGCCCCCACCCTGGGGGCCGGGCCAAACTGTCCTCGGAGAAAGCAGCCAAGATGCACGAGGCTGGGCAGCCTGGCCTGGGGACCCCCTACTCGCCCCAGGCAGGTAGCGGGTGGGCCCTCTCTGCCCCGAGGTTCTGAGCAGCCTCTCCAGATGGAGCCGAGACAGAAACACACTACTCACACTGCTGGCTCCCAGCCCGGCAGCCCGGCCACTCCAAGACTGCGACAGTCTCGGCGAATGGTTCCCTTGTTCTCGCACTGTCAAGCCTTCTCTGAAGCAGGGCACAGACCTCTGGAGAAATAAATAAATGGGATCCTACATGCCAGGGAGAGGTGCCGCCCACTGCACCCCCACTCCAGCTCTCTGCCACTCTGGCAGGTGGCCCAGGCCCATTACCACTGCCTGGCTCACACTCTGGGACGGTACAGAGGGCTTTCTGCCCCAAGCACCTCTATTCTCCCAGGCAGGAGCTCCCTGGAGCCCTCGGGCCATCTCACCGCAGCCACAGCAGGCCAAGTCCACCCAGGGCCAGGCAGAGCGCCTGCAACTGCAGCGCCCCCACTCTTTGTGACTCCCCCACTTCTGCTCCAGGAAAAAGCGCAGCATGGGAGGAACCAGTCTATGAACCCCTACCTCCCCAGGCTTGCTTTCCCATCTGTGAAACGGGTCAGTTAATCCAGTGACGACACACTGTCCAGCAGGCCCTCACCGGAATGCTAACGACTGCCCTGGAGGAGTCAGGTCAGGGATGGGCCAAAGGTAGAGGGGAGAAAGCAGAAGCCAGTCTGGAGGTGAGGTCGGCTGTCCGTGGCAGCAGAAGCCTTAAGAGCTGGTAAAAGGCTTAATCCTGCATAATGATTTACAAAGCGAGAAGTAAAATAGATTTACCGTGACAGCTTGAAAGGAGAACCACAGAAATAAAATGACACTCTGACTCATCCAGTCTCTGCAACCTGTCCCCTCCGCTCCAAAAAAATCAGGACTCTCACAGGCACATCTGCACCAGAGGCACCTGGGTAAAGTGGACAGGGTGGCCTGGGGGGTGAGTGGGAGGGGGACAAAGGAAGAGGCAGGTCTGCCCTGCATCCCAGGTGCAGACAGTGACCTTGCTCCTGCCCGGTCAATGCCCTGCTTGCAGGGAGCTCGAAGCAGGCGCCAGTGCCCACCGCCCCCGCCCCAGTACCCCAGCTCTGCTCCCAGCTGCTCCTGATGGATCCACAGAGCGGCAGTCCTAGGGCTCGGCTGGGCTCCAGGGCCCGGGTAAAGGGGGCTACTGTTCACCTGGAAGGAGGCAGGACTCAGCACCAGCACCAACACCAAGGACAACAGGCAAAAGCACCCACAATCCAGTTCATCTTGGACAGGACGGTGAGCTATTTTGCCATCCACATCTGTATCCCGACTCTGTTTACCCAAGTACAAAGGAAGCGGAGTGCCCGGGCCAGGACTCGGTATGCAGGCGCTCCTCTCCAACATTCAGAGGTGATCTGCCCCAGGATACGGGCACCACACACTGCCTACAGGCTGCCACCCACCTCCACAGGGCCACAGGCCCTTGCTCAGGGCCTCCCTGTTGGTGGGGCAGAAGGGGTACCTTGTGTGCACCCGCAGACTCAGACAAGGCCCCGTGAAGGAAGAGAGAAGATTCCCTTTAGTAACAGAGGGATCCTTCCAAGCTCCAGCTTCCTCTGGAGCCAGACAATGCCAAGCCCTGTAGAATATCCCATGAGGGCACGGAGTCCCCTGAGCATGGGTCCAGGTGCCTGGCGGATGCTCTCACGTTGCCCGAGTGCATGTGAACTGGGACACATCTGCAGCAGAGACAGCCTGCCTCGGAGACAGGACCTCTAACCCAGGCCGAGCTCAGGCTCCCACCTGTTCATAGTGTACCCACTCACAGGACCCAGCGTACGGCAGAGACGCCACGGCCAGGGAGGAAGGGACAGCAGGCAGAGGCTCCCGAGCCTCCTGCAGCCTCCGTCCAACACTGGAGCGACAGGGTTCCAGGAGAGGCCCTGCAGGCTCCCTCGTGTCCCTCCCTGTCGCCCTCTCCCTGACACCTGGCACCTCCCAGCTGTGTGAAACGGTGCCCTGCACAGTCACTGACAGCGCCAGGGATGTGCCCAGGCAGGCCAGATTCCTGTGTTTACCCAACCGCAGTGACCCTCCCTCCACCCGCCCCGGCACTGGGGCAAGCTGGAGCTCATGTGCCCATGCGCCCGCAGGCTGGCCCATGCGTGGGCCGTGAGTACGAGGCCTGGGTCTTGCCCAGGGTCTTGCCCAAGAGGCCCTGCGGCCTGGCCCAGCTGCTGCTTCGGTGAAGCCAACTCTCCCAGGAAGCCAAGCAGGGGGCGGTGCGGGCTCTGCTGACTCACAGGCGTCGGACCCAGCAGCTCTGCGTAGAGCAGCCAGGCTGAGAGGCACTCCCGGGGGCCCAGCCTGGTCCTTGGTGCACTCAGGCAGCTGCGACCCCACACACCAGCCCTTGTGCCTCCTGTTCAAGCAGGCTGCATGGGTCGTTCCCCACACGCCCTCCCAGAGCACACGTCTCTTCCAAACTTCAGAACCACCAGCCAGCGCAGGGGCAGGGAGATGGCACTGGTCATCAAGGCAGAAAGCACTGTGGATGGAATCCACGCCAAGAGGCCATACGTGGAGCTGGTAGTATGCCTGAGCCTGAGCCTACCTGTGGCTGGGGTTCAGCAGGGGAAGACTGCTCAAGGGCAAGCTAGGGTTTGAGAGGGTTTTGTGAGACACCCAGGAGTTCACCAGGCAGACAGAGCAGAAGAGAACAGAACAGTGCTGTTGGGACCATCAAATAAAGGGCCTGGAATGCCAGGCTCAGCAGCTGGAAGGCCCAAGGGCATCTCCAGCAAAGTGGAGGAGGTGAGCGGACCAGAGGCACCCTTTAGGAAAGCCCACACTGGTCAAGCGGAAGGACAGATGAGGACACGAGGGGACAGGACTGCCGCCTCGGTGGCTCTGCAAACACTGGGAAGGTGGTCAGTACCTGCGGGCAGGAGAGTGGGGACAGAAATCCCATGTCTCAGGCTTCAGTCCTGGGCTGGAGTCACGGCGGTTTCCAGGTTTGAGTCCCAGCTGCAAGGCGATGACAGCCCTACTGCTCATCCCTACTGCGGCTTTGCGAGAACCCGAGCGAGGGCGCTCTCCTCAAAACGCTTCACCCTCTGCCCTACACGTACAGTTGGAGAAGCCGCAGCGACCCCAGGGTGAACCCCAGCCCCAAGGTGCGCAGCGGGCAGCCTGCGCTAGGCCACGTGGCAGATACAACGCCATTAGGCAAGCAGCGAGAAGAGCTGCGGCCTGCAGCTTGGGCAGGCAGAAAAGATAGGTAAGACCGATGGCACATGGGCGAGAACGCCCACCAAGGCACAGGGCAACCAAGGGGAGCCCTTATTCCTTATTAGCCCTCCCTACCTTTTTAGCATGAGAAATCTCAATAGCATGAGAGGCAAAATGAGGCTTCAAAACACAAAAAGTAGCTGACCCAACAAGGCAAATAAAGGAAATGCAAAATCCCCAGCCAGGGATTGGCCAAAGGCATAGGACATCAGCCCTAGTCAAACAGTGCAAAAAAAAAAAAAAATTTTTTTTTCGTTTTTATGAGACAAGCTCTCACCATCATCTGGGCTGGCCTTGAACTCATGGTGATCATCCCACTTCAGCCTCTTGATTATAGGTGTGTGCCACCACATCCAGCTGATATTTATTTATTTATTTATTTACTTATTTATTTATTTTAAGGCCCTGTGAAATTTGCCTCGGTGGACCTCACTGGGGTTCTGGAGCAGCTGAGCCACGCGGGTAGCTGCGGTCCGTCCACAGAGCATTTCTGTTCCAGCTTCTGCCTGGGGATACGGCTAGTGCCAAACAGAGCAGTGGACAGAATGCAACAGGCCAGGGGCCCTAGGGACAACCTTGAATGTCCTGCATGGGAGGAAGGGCAGGGGAACTTGTCTGCGTCCATCCACATAGTCACAGCAAGGCCCTGGCTTAGCCAAAGGGAGCCTCCCAGGAAGGACCTCCGGCCCCCATGCAGGCACCAATGGGGAAAAGAGCCGAGGGTTTGCCCAGGCTGGAAGTGGGGAGAGGCAGAGATGAAAGATGGGTCTCTCCTAATCCCCGCCTGAGCCCACTCCAGGCTCAGTGTTGTCCTGGGGCTCTGTTCCCATCCGGTACTGAACCTCAGGGAATGATAAGGGCAGCAAAAACACCTCTGGAAGATGGCTGCTGGGGTCCCTGATTCCTGGGCACAGCCCTAGACTGGATGAAGAGTTCAGCCCAGAACCAGGTGCTCCTCATCCCCTCCTCCAAGCTGAGGCACAAACCCAGAGCCAGCAAGCTCTCTCCTGCCAGACCTGAGCACCAAGCCAGAATTCTTATATGCAGAAAAGTCCACCCTTGTGTTTCCTCACAAGATGGGGTCGCAGGAACATCTCTGGGGTAGTGCCAGTGTCCCCCACTGCTAGCATCCTGTTGAGGACTTCCAAGGGGCTCTGGAGGGCATGAGCTGTTGGTTTCCACACCTCTCCGCTCCCAGCTATTCCTAAGTTCCAGGCAGGGGTCAGGCCCACAACAGGAGCAACGGCAGTAGGGCCAGGCTCAGGGCCGATGCTGGGCATCTTGGATCTTTGGCCTCACTGTCTTGGGCAGGCCAGAGGCATGCTCCACATGCAGGCGTGAAGCCCCGGGAGTGACCTGCTTGGTGCCACAGAGCCAAGGGGGAGGATACCCGCCGCCAGGTTCAGCTTTGTGCTTCGCTAACTCAAGGCTTCCGGACAATGAAGTGGAGAGAAGAGATGGTGAGACCACGATGCTCACTCACTCAACCGCTGTGCACATGGGGCAAGCTCTGGGACCAGCGCAGGACCCAGTAGCTACACAAGGCACGTCGGGGCCTCACGGGCAATGCCGGGGAGCAGCGTCCAGCAGAGGAAAGGGCCACCTCCAGGCTTCCTGGGAGCCTGCTGGCTCAGGCTGTCTCCAAGCAAGGAGGTGATCCTGAGCCTGGGCAGGTTCAGACCAGAACCAGCCGGCCCAGCTCCCCCAACCCACCACCCTTCCGCTCACCTTGGGAGGCAGGACATTGCTCCTCAAGCCTTCAGAATCCAATTAGTTACCCCGGATCCGCCAGGCCACCAGGATTCAGAACCTGGTGAGATCTGACCCAGGTGGCCATCTGGGGAAACTAAGGCCCACTGGAAGCAAACAGCTGCCTGTGGCCCATGAAGATTGGAACTACAGGGGTCGGGCATGTTTGGACCAAGACCTCAACTGTGCCGATGTGCTTGTCTCAGAGATGGGTAAACTGAGGCTCAGGAAGGACTGAAACCAGCCTGCTGAAGGTGAATTACCAGGTGTCCCAGAATGGTCTTCCTGGGTAGATCCCACAGTCAAGACAGAGCCACCTTCTGTGACCCCAACCTCAACTTCAGGAAGTTGCAACACTTCTTGGTTCCACAGTAACCAGCTACTGCTCCAGGAATACACTGAAATGTTTTTGTTCCCTCCTCTGTGCTGGCTGGCATGGGGCCAGGCAGTGAGGACACAGAGCGGAAACAGGGGGTACGAAGGGGGGCATAGTCTTAGCCCCAAGCTGGGTTATCCAGGGCTCTGGAGAGTGGGAGGACAAGTGTGGGAGAATTCTCAGTGCGAAGAAGTCTGTAGTGTCTGAGTGTATTGGGGGAAGGGCACAAGGGGTAGCTTTGAGCTGGGCTCCTGGGGACGGGTAGGAGCTTGATCACACTGAGGGGCAAGGCTGGGGGGACTGGGGTGTGCGGGGGCTTGAAGGGCACTGAGTGCCACAGAAGCATCACAGGATGAAACTGCTCAGGAGACAAGGGGACGAGATGGCCCGGAAGGAGAATGGAGGCCGAAGGCAGAAGAACAGAGCTGCACAAGTAGACCGCAGCTTCTCCAGCTGCGAAGTGAGCATCTTAGGACGGAGGACAAGAGGAGCTGAACGCAACAGGAAACGGAGCTGAGCATGGTGCCGCACACCCTGAATCCCAGCGCTGAGGCCATACAGGCGGGAGGATTCCCCAAGAGCTCGGGGCCAGCCTGGGCTACCTAGTAAGACCGGATCCCGAGGGCTTGCTTTCAGCAGGGGCACAGGTGTTCCCGAAGGGCTTCCATCGCAGGCTCCATTAATTCTCAGACTCATTCCCAAGCCTGACTGTTCTCACAACCTTGGTCCAAGTCAGTAGCATCTTTCCTGAGTTCCCATGAAAGATGTCCAGGCAGGCCAAGGCTATAGACCAGCAGCAGAACGCTGTGTAACACATCCATGTCTTAGGGTCTGAGCCTCAGGACTGCACACCCACCCCCACCCCCATGTGCACGCACGTGCACGCGCGTGTGCACACCAACACCCTCATCACCCCACATGGAGCAACTGCCACATGCTCTGTTCTCAGTGCCCCAGCCAGCGGGATCATCTCAGTGGCACAGCAGAAAGCCTCCGTCCGTTACTGAAAATCCTCCAGTGGCTGCTGAGCCACGGAGCATGAACTCAGCAGGAGCTTTTCCTGTGCTCAGGGAGACCCTCTGTGACCTGGTCCCTGGACCCTGCTGGCTTCTGCTTCTGTTTCCCGTCTTCTCCAGCTCCAACCAGCTGTGGAGGATTCCTCTTTGCCCTAGAGTATGCTCTGCAAAAACCTGCAAGGCGGGGCCTTTGCAAGCCCTGTTCCCTCCATCTGTCTGCTGACAGGGTTCACACACATGCACACGCACACACATGCACACGCACACACGTGTGCACACACATGCATGATGCCTTGGGGTCTCTGCTTAAACGCAGCCTCTTCCAAAAAGGCTTCCTTGACTACACTGACACCATCTAAACTGGTACTTTGCCACCTCCCTACGTCACCTCCTCCTGGTTTATTGTTCTCGGAGCACCTATCAGAGCTCAGGACACCACTGGGGTTGACTTGCCATCTATTGTACCTGCTTGAGTGGGAGTGTGTGCGTGAGTGTGTGTGGTCCTTTCTAGAGTTCCTCCCTGTATCCTCAAGGCCTGCTGCATAGCAGGTGTTCAGCACCCCCACTGCATGAAGCAATGGACTCATCATTCCAGGTGGAAGGGCAAAGGATCTCAGGCACCCATCTCCCTAGGAGCAGAGCACTGGGGCTTGAGACACTCAGGGACAGCTGGTCCAAGCTGGTACGCAGGCCCCTAGAAGGAAGCAAGCATCCACTGGTCCCTGTGCCTGGCTCCCCAGGCTTCAGAGGGAAGCTGGGCCTGTCCTGGGGAAGAAGCCCCCTTCAGATGCACTTGGTTGGCCCCAGCAGCCAAGGACAGCCTCAAGAACAGTGTGGAAGCAGGAGGCTGCCAGTCCACTATGGCAAGGGCTTCGTATTCTTCTAGCTCTTTGTGGGGCTCCTTCCTCCTCTGGACCTCAATCCCCACGTCCGGAAAACAGGGGTGAGAAAAGCTGCCAATGGTCTGGAGAACCCGGCTCTTTGGGCCCTGGGACAGATTGCACCAGGGAGGGAACCACAGACACAGATTCTTGCCAAGAGGACATTGTCTTTACGACTCTGCTCCCAAGGCAACAACTACTTGTGGCCAGCTGGGCCAGACACTGGGAGAAGGGTCTCCTGTGGACTCCGGGGGACCTTTTGTCTACTCTAAATGACAGCCAAATCCAGGGCAGCTCTGTTTGAGCCAGCAAAATGAGGGGACATGGCCTGCTAGAGCCAGCTGTCCTTAGAGACCATATCAGACACCGCCTGCCCCAGGCCCAGGGGCTCTGGGGAGCAGAAGCTCCAGAAGAGGCCAGTGCCACAGCTTCAGAGGGACTTCTCCCTGCCAGGGCCTCACCCCAGCAAAGACCCCTGCGGTGACAAGGCAAGGCTGAGCCCTGAGCCCTGATGGATGGCCGGGCCACTGGGTTACAGGTCCAGCTCTGCGAGGGACCAGTCCTTGCTGCGGTCAGCTCAGCAGCTAAAGGAGGGGTTGCCCTAGACAATCTCTATGGTCTGTCTGCGCCTGTATCATCACCACTATGCTCAGTAATAAGACACTACGTCCCCGACACAACAGCGACACAGGACACTGGACGGCATGCAAAGGACAAGCCCTCCCATCATTCTCCCAACAGCCCGGAGGGGGGTGGCTGCGGCAGGAGATAGGGCAGACCCCAAGCACTGTGCTCCCCGTAAAGTGCCTGGGTTCTGCAGTCTGAGGACACTGCAGGACATGCCCTGGCACAGTGCCAGGGTGAGCTAGGGAAGCAAGTGCTGACCCCAGCCCCGCCCCCACCCCGCCACTTCCCAGCAAGGACCCCTCTGCCAGGAAGATGGACCACCACCCCAAGCCACTAGCCCACGAGACCCTGCTGGTCGACTGATGCCAGCCCACTTTCTTCCCCTCGGGCCTCATGGATGCTATCGGGGCCTGCCTCCCACTCGACTTCCATGTCCTATAACCCGAGCCAGGCCTGGCATCTCCAAGCTGCCTAGACTCTTACCAGAAGTTGAGAGGGAAAATATAAACAGGATCAGAAGAAATAAGAAAAGCCACTGCCTCCAGGGAACCCACTCTGCCTACTCGCCAGCCCTGAGCTGGTCTGGAGAGAAATCTAAGGGGCACGATCCCTCCAGTGGGAGTTCCTGAGAGCCAAGTGCCCCATTTCTCCACGGTCATGGGGCACACAACGGGCACAAGTGTGTCCCTCCAGGCTGCAAGGTGGCCTGGAACTTGCCAGAGGGAGGGGCTGCTGGGAGGGGAGGAGCAGCCAGTCTCTGGGGTGCGGCATATGGGAGGATGCTATTTGAGGGTGATACATACAGGGTATATGCGGTTCATGCACCTCAAGGCCACTGGCTGAGGTGGCTAAAGAGGTCCCTTGTAATTTTGAGAATCACAGGTCCCAGGTACCTCTGGGGTGCGGGCTACGAGGCAGTCCTAGAATTCTGGGGTCTGCGAGGATTTCACACCCAGAGCAGGCCCACTCCTCTTTGCTAAAGAGACCAATCTGGCAGATGAGGCACAAGCAGAAATGGGGCATCAAGCAGGAGAGAAACACACACTCAACACGCAGGTTCATGTCCCCACCACAGGACAAGAAGTGAGATTCACAGCCAGTGTCCTGCTACTCTTATCCATGATCATAGACATACAGCCATCCCAGGGCCCAAGAGCCGGTGGCCAAGATGTCCCTCAACTCATTTCCCTCCAGCCACAAAGCCCGTTTCTCAGAACCCAGACACAAGGACCGTACCTGTGCACCAGGGAGATGGCAGAACAGGGACGCTGCCTGAGGTCCTCCAGGATGCGCCAAGCCAAGCGGCCAGGCTGCATGAAGACCTGTGATGGCAGCAGGGTTCCTCTGCACTAAGCAGAGAACACAGACCCAGGCAACGTGGTCAGTGCCTTGGAAACCAGCCTCCTGACCCTTGGGGAGCTCAAACCAGCCCTGCCAGCCTTCCTGGAAGAGGGAATGGGTAGGGACTTCCCTCATCACCCTCATCCCTGGCACTTTCTTGGGAAAACAAACCCTGACGTTCAGTGTACCTCCCAGAGGCTTCAAAGCCATAGCTTCTAGATGAAGTTGGCTCTCCCAGGAGGCCATAGCTGCCTGCCTCTGTCTCAGACCTTATTCCAGGTAGACTGCCTGAGGCTGTTAATGACCTTGGTCGGGTCCCCTCTGTTCCCCTGGCCTCAGTGAAAGCACGGGCAAAGGCAGTCATTCAAAACAATGTCATCTGGGCGTGGTGGCTCACACCTGTAATCCCAGCCCTTGGGAGGCTGAGGCAAGAGGATTGGTGCGAGTTCAAGACCAGCCTGGGTTACAAAAGTGAGCTCAAGGCAAGCCTAAACTGCATAGCGAGACCCTGTCTCAAGAACACAATAAATAAGTAAATAAATAAATACATACATACATACATAAATACATAAATAAAAACAATGCCTTCTCCACGAAAGAGGTCACACCCCAAGCTGGACCGGAAGGGTCTATGATAATAGGATGGCCATATAGCAATGCTACCCACTCATGGGCTGGGGACTCTAGATCTTTGGACTCCGCCCCCAGTTCTGACATTGTCTCCCGGTGCCCACACTGATTTAAGGATCTAAAGAAAGCTGTGGATCACCACTGTGGGTAAAGGCCAGGTCACAAAGGTGGCCTGGGGTTTGGGGCCGTGTCCCCTGCAGGACAGGTTTAGGCTCTTGCATTTGAACAGCTGGCAAGTCTTTGAGGACCATCAGAAGGGCCGAGACAGAAGTCCTAGTCCTTTGCCCAGCTGGCCTGCCTTTTGGGACTGCCCAACCACAAACAGATTCGTATTCCCGTGACAAAAACAAGGAACGGGGACAAATAGGGGGAAGAGCCTGGAAGGGGCTCTAGGAAGGACTTCTGTGCATATGGACCTGGCCCTGTCCCCTCAATGAGACCCCTGGGGAGGT